>DWTU01001819.1:0-12504 GCA_018251515.1 Cecropterus confusis | reverse complement strand
CATTCCATATTCACGGTTTCTGTATTCGCGGCATATTTACGGAACGCATACCCCGCGAATAAGGAACTTCTACTGTATAGGATGATACTAGATTTATATCTACATCTCAGAATTTCTAGATAAATGATACCTATAGTACACATATCCAATATTTAAAGAATGCAATAATATGTTGATGAAATTGCATTAATGTTTTTATAAATGATACTTTCTCCTTGATTATAAATGCTCTTTGACATACCTATATCACTAACTGTGATTGGATTTAAATAGCACTGTTGCTATCAACAATTATACTGAACAATACACTAAAAGCAGCCTGCATCATGTTATATTAGCAATGATAATTCATACGCTGTTTTAAGTAAGAGTGCATGTATTTATATGGTACTTAATTTTAATTCGAATTTGCGGCTAGTTTATTTAGTACGTGACATTTTGGAAACCGCGCGCTGTTGGCAGTATTGTTATTGCATTAATAAATATTTATAGAAAGGTTTCCCGGTTTTTTCAACCTAAATGCCGAATTATTTTGCCCATAAAAAATTTCACAAATTTCACAAATGATGAACGTCCCTTTTTGTTTATCGCTTATGATTATTTTCGGGGATGCGAAAATTAATACGTAAATTTTGTGTTCTGTATATTCATATAAAGCTGGTTTTTGTGGTACATAATTGTTCCCTAAAATATATATTATTTTCAATTATTATAGTTAACTATTGTTACGTTAAGCAAGTAATAAACATGTAAGAGATGAGGAAATTGTAAAATAATGGCGTCATACAAGAAAAAAATGGTTTATCTCGCGTTTTCGGTATCTACGTATTCCAATTAAAGTTTACACGATTCTTTATTTTAAGAAAAAATATACCATCTGCTTTTCTCCTTTCTTCTTTTTAGGCTCTTGGTCAGTTAAAGCTACTATTCTGAGCAGAGTTGGAACCACCTAAGCCTCTAGGGTGTTTGCAGGAATGCAGCATTCTAAGCTCTGTTTCCGTATAAATTTTCCATCTTTATTCATTAAAGATCTCCATATTAAGTATCCAGTGAGACATGTTCAAATATATAACATTTGTATGTGTACATAGTGTATATCTATCAACGACACTAAAAATATCACTAATACACATTTCTTAAGCTTAACTTTTCCTAAAATTTCATATCCCGTAAAACTCGGTGGGAGTTTAAAATTTTGGAAACATTTACCGTTATAAAAAATAGACTCCAAATTGGTATAAAAATTGTTAGTTTTATAAAGTGGATTACGTGACATAAAAATTAATTATTTCTACTCATATTTTCTATGTAAGCAGTAAGAACATAAATGAACAATTGTTTATTTTTTTTTATGTTACTGAGTACCACATTTACATAAAGTTTTTTTGTGCTTAATAGTGCCATTATATTATACGTTAATTACTGCATGTCGCAGCTTAATCTGTATAGTAGCTTTTTGTTTGTGGCTTTTCCTGCTCGAGGATTGTGTATGCATTTGGTCTTAAAGTCCATCCACCTTTATTCTGCAGCTTCATTAATATCGGTACGTCGATGTAATCACGCGGCTAAACTGATTAACTTGTCTACTTATTTTAATCAGAAAATTTTATATTGTAGTAGGTTTTGGCAGGAACCTCTATATATTTAAGAAAATATATATATTGTACATAATTATGTCAATTATTCGGACAATTCTGCACAGAAATTGAGGTTAATTTGATATTAAGCACTTGTATATTAATTGTATATAATAATGTGTACCATGAATGTTTCATAATTACATGATAATGCAAGTGTTTTTATTATTATGTTATTTGAAAGCATTTCAAAACATACTATCTTTTTTCGTACCTTTTTGTCAAAAAAAAAACTCGAGAAAACCGCTTGTAAATTACCGTCTGGTCTGGACCAAAGGTTTCGACCTCTTATATATTTGTTACTTCTCATGCTTAATTCTGTTAGTGAGTTCTGTAGGATACGAATACTCGTATGTACACTGCAACGCCAAGTCCTAGTATCCGTAGTAGATGATGCCCGTTAATTTAGCTATTTATTATAACACTTATCTTAGCGTACACGGAAAATGAGCAAAGAAATATAAGCCTTATAATTTTCCTTGTCGCTAACACATTATTAGGTACCTACAGCGAGCAGCCTGATTTTCAAGCTAGTAGGCGGTTTATGTATTTGAGTTTTCCTCTCAAAATCTCCCATAATGGCACACTCATCTCCTATCTGATATGCACGGAAAATGAGCATCTTTTTAGTTTTGAACCTTATGGGAATGCAACTTAAAGTTGTTTTGAGCTGGTATTTAAAAACTGACAATGTTTGTATGAATCTTGGAGCTAACAATGCAGGCTGCTATCCTTTGAGACGTGTTTGAATAGTCTTAGGCCACTCTCGTATCTAACAGTCTGCCGGAATGAGCCTGCGCCGTACAAAGGGCTGAATGCGTGCGTCAGCCTGAAAAGGCGCGCCATTTAACACTTCAAATATTTTCATTAGAGATTCCTGAACATAATCACTCGTTAATTAAAAATTGTTTGCGGTTAAAAGAAATTTTAAAGGTTAAAGCTGTTTTGTTCTACGTCTTCTTCAAAACATCTTACAGATAAATAGGTATAGTTCTTATATTTTCTTAATTTATATGGAATATAGTAAATTGTAGTTCACGTATAAGTGATCACTTCCTAACCATATATATATCTATAATCAATAGATCTAAATGCTATAATGATTTCGTGTTAGTAAATGTCTATGAGATCAATGTGGAGTCCAAAAAAAAATAAAACTTTACGTCATACTGCAAATCGAAACAAAGTAACAGCGCACTGCAGTTATAATTAAGGAACCGGTAAATTTCTAACAACTTTAAATAATATGCGCAATTAGAAATACAATAAGCCCAGTAGATTTAATTTCTAGTAATAAATTATATAAGTGTTAATCAACAATATGTAGTGAAAAGTACTTTTTTTACACATAATAGGTATATTTGTAAGATAAAATATATTATTCGTACAGTAAATCTCGCACAATGCGGGCGAGAAAATCGCATACGTTGAATCTGCGCGAGATAACTCGCACGATTAAACTTAGGTCTGTTAAAATTGCTTTTTAAATTCGAGAATTTCTTTGTCCACATGTTATTATATCTATCATATTATTATCTTGTTATTGTACTGATAATATCGACGATGTAAACCGCTTATAAACTCCCCAACATTGGTAATAAAGGTTATGCTTTAATTATATCTTATGATGACTACCGGAATCGACTGCCTGACGTGCCCTTTGTAACATGCATATGCGTATGATATGCCACTATTTGCCTACATCAACAGCGCTTTCTTAATGTAACGTTTGTTTGAGATGTTTAACTAATAGTTTGAGAGATGTTCCTCGCGACAGAGCGTGAACGTTGTCCCACGTTTAACTTAATGAATCATGCGAAATGTATGTAAATAGTGTTATTATTCCTTTAAAAGCTATATGCTTAGTAGTGTTGAATCAACTCCAAGTACCCTTTGCATAAATGATACGAAATTTGCACATTTCCGCGTGTACGTTTCTTCTGCGGTTGCGTGAAGCCGCAAAGTAGGTATCACTCAATTCCGTAGCGCATTCGAGAGCCCAGTGTCTTATGCAGTTTTCGATTTCATTACCCTTGGCGCCCGACTTGTCCGCTGGTTCTTGCCGGTATCGCTAAGGATCGATGGCTCACAAGGTAACTCGCCTCTGAAACCTTGCAAGCGATTCTCAACTTTCCGTTCGCATCTCGAGCGATTGCGTGCGACAAAAATGGCATGCTCAATTTGGCAGATGGTACTTTAAGCTCAGGGTCCGCGACAACTTTGCGGTAACTGGTCCGACGGTCTGGTGACCTTTGTAATCTGTTATACGATGAGTGCGAACATGTACTTATTATTTGCGTTACAAAGGCAGTTATTCTCGTCGGGAAGTGCAACAATTTAAACAGAATGTTCATACATGTTCCGCTTGCTTATTTTTAGATAATATTGATATTTATGTATTTACGCGTTAAGATATTTACATCTTCGAGAATGTCTTCTTGGAAATGCATACCTGTATTTTAGTAGACTATTGATTGCTTGTACATTAAGTACTTAATCGATTGTGTAGAATTAAAAATATTGATGTAACCTGCAAGCTTTTTGGAGTTAATGTGGTCGTTTTCATTTTCCAGGTAGCAACCAAGCTCGATGATATTTATAAGACTGGAAAGCTAGCGCACGCGGAACTGGATGAACGTGCGCTAGATGCCTTAAAAGAATTTCCATCCGACGGTGCTTTAAGTGTTCTTGGACAATTTTTAGATTCAAATCTCGAGCATGTATCTAATAAAAGTGCTTATTTATGTGGAGTCATGAAGACCTATAGGTGAGTACCGTGCACTTTTGTTTTTTTTTCGCGCCCGGCAACCAAATCAAAATATTGGATGATGGCCAAATCACCGCTGTGTATCTGGGTCATCTTGAAAAATTGATTTGACACTTATCGTCCGCGTTGCGGACTGCGGTAGGCTTGCGATGACCACATTGTGCGGTGCTGCCATCTAGTATGATGACACGTAATCGCCCCGATAACGACCGAGATCCACTAGAATCACCCTTTTCATTAGACTTTTTTTTTGCAAGAAAAAATGATCTTAATCTAGGTCCGGTTCTCGAGTTGCCAGCGTCTCGTAAAAGTAGGTCGACGGATCTCTCGAGAGCTTCTCAGCACTATCGTCAAAGGGTGACATATCTACGACACTAGAAAAAGCTGAGAAACATGTGTATACCGGTCAAGCACACGAGAGACGGAAGCCCGCACTTGGAATTAAAAGAAACAAAGCGGACGATTCTTTTGAAACGGAGCGAGGTGTTGAAATTGTTATGACAATTTGACGCTGCAACTGAGATTAGATAGGGAGTGGTCATTATCCTTTGTGTGACGCACAGTTCTGCGCATCGCACCTCCGTCCAGTTCGTTACCTCCGCTTTAATGTAACGCGTTATCCTTTTGAATTGCTCGGCAATTCCCCGTACTTAATCGGTTATCATCGGAGGAGTGCGGTGTGAATACGTTATCAGAGCGGCCTACTTAAGAAATTAGCACTAGTGAAGTTATTTTAATCTGGCGATTATTTTTAAGAAAGTCACGAGTAATCCGACATTTTTAAATGGGTCGCAAAGATCATATTTCATGTTAGTGTATCTGGTAAGGATGATATGGATCTCATGTTTAGAACAAAAAAGTATAATCAAAATAATTACCGCGTCCTATAAAAATGGAATCATTTGAAAGTGTAGATAGCAAAGTCTTAAAAATTCCGCACATTTCCATTTTCAATTTCCTTTTCCGCACATTTCACCTGATATCCATCGCACAGAGGTGCTCAAATTTCTTTTGTTTACTGCCTACATTTCTTTTTTGAAGAATAGATCGATGAAATATAAACGATTTTCCTATAATCTGTGTCTGAAATAGGTCGGCGAAAAAAAATAAAACCAATATCTCGTTGACAAAGGGGCGGAATTACCCACTGTTAGAAACACTGACAAAAGAGAAATAGCGCAATATCTCGATAGGTTACTACGGAGTACATTTTTGGGTTGACTGAAAAGATATCGTCAGCAGTGAATTCGCCAGTAACCGGGAGCTTGCATGTTTTATGAGAACGCTGTATGCAATAACGAATTGAATAGAAACATCAGCTTACATCAGTAAAAGCGATCTCGTACGGTCAGCATACTAACATTTTTCCTATTTAGTAAGCTCATAAAATATCTCAAATAGACATTTTTAATGATTAAAAAAAAATTATGAATGTAATGAATAAGTGAATGATTCACTGAAGTTAAGTTCTGTGTGAAATTTAACACGGACTAGAAAAGAAAAGACTTCTACAATCACGGAATATATTTATGCTATGTGGAATACATACTTGTTTTTTAACATTAAGTTTTCTTATCGCTACACTTAAGAAGGAATTAGGTTCTTGCACTCATCTGAATCTCATAAATAGAAATAGGACCATATTTCTATTGAAACTAAATTATATCCATTGAGATAATGAAAAACAATCATTAAATCTCAAATTGAAATTAAATAAATGCTATACGCTATCCATTACTTTAATTTAAATTTCATAGTTCGGTGATGCTCTAATTTCAACATACCTATTACCGAATCGATTATTACCAATAATCTAATGTTATTCACACACGACCACGCAGACGCTGACAGGCACAAAGCGCGCAAACAAAAATTCATTTGCTGATCAGGATTACAGTCGCTGAAGTAATATAATTTGTCTGCCACGGTACGCGTCTGTCACGGAGCTTTAAATGGCGGGAACCGTCTGCTTGATTTTCCCTTTGGAATTTAGTACCAGCGTTCGTCGAACCAACATGATTGTCCATTATCCAATATAACACGCATGCATGAACTCACAAGCGACGCGCGCATACAAACACGCGCTGATGAAAATTCATACACGCGCGCACACTAACACACACGTACCATAATACAAGTGCGCGCATACAAACACACAAGCACGCGCAAACAAACACAAAAACGCACACTCGAAATTCACTGGTGCGCGCGCACAAACGCACGCACGCACGAAAACACGAAGGCGCTCGCAACAAACACAAGCCCGCGCACTCATAAACGCGCACGCACACACATGCACGCATAGAATAAAACCTGGTAGGTGCATATTTTGCAGTGTACAATATTTGTATGTAATTGTTGTTTGCAGACAGAAAAGCCGCGCGGGCGCGCAGGGAGCGCCCGCGCTGGCCGCCTCTGTCCAGGTCAAGGGCCCTGACGAGGAGAAGATCAAACAGATCCTCGCCAGGACCGGCTATACGTTAGATGTTACTACAGGTGCGTACTTATATGATAATTTAACGGTTCTCGAACCCTGTGTGGAAGTGCTATCGCCACACCTGTTTCTTAGTTTTCAGCGTTAAAACGCATCTTTTTCCAACCTCAGATACTACCTACTGGGTTTGATGTTAGATGTTCATGGGCGGTAGTGGTCACTTACCATCTCCTGTATACTCTATTTTTAATTCGATGTTAAAATAACTGATCTGCGTCACAAAAGTATCCAGACAAAAGTAAAACTAAACGTGAAAAGTCCCGTTTTCGAGTTCCAAAAAGTATATAAATTATAATACATTTATCCATTTGATTATTACATCAAAGAGTCTAATCAGATTATTTTCAGATATCCTTAAACAATTTCTAATGTGATTAATATTAGAATAATTCTGCTATTGTCTATGGTTTGCTCTGGTTGTCTATGGTTCTTATTAGATTCTGCTATAAATGTCTCAATGATTGTCTATGGTTCTTATTGGATCTAAAATTCTCATATGAAACATGAAAAGTGTTTCAAGTTAAAAAAAAATCTGTTTTTAACCACCCCATATATAGATAAATTCGAATTACACTTTAAACATGTAAATGATAAGAAACATTTATTAACTTATAACAAATATAAGGCATATATTTAATTAAATTATACTGTTAATATTACATTATTTGCTTATAAAGAAAATGACGCGAAATTATGTTTTTTTTTGTTTCAATAATATATTTCATAGATATACTCGTGATTACGTTTAATAACTTTCTGATGTACATAGCATAAAAGACAAGCGTCCGATAAAATAACCATCTGAATCGCGCAAACTGTTAAACGCATTGCAGATATATACTCACGCTATCACTCCACGCGTTGCAGGTCAACGCAAGTACGGGGGCCCGCCGCCGGGTTGGGAGGGGGGCACGCCCGGCGCCGGCTGCGAGGTGTTCTGCGGCAAGATCCCCAAGGACATGTACGAGGACGAGTTGATACCCCTGTTTGAGCGCTGCGGGACCATCTGGGACCTCCGCCTCATGATGGACCCCATGACAGGCACCAACCGCGGTTACGCGTTCGTCACTTTCACGACGCGGGACGCTACGCAACGCGCCGTGCAAGAGGTACGCTCGACCCCCCCACTTACCCCCCCTCTGTCCATCACGTGCGGCCTCTGCCCGCCCTTTTTTCTAAGTGTACTCTTCCTATGTATAGTCGATGTTGTGACTTTTTTTTACTTTCCTCTGTTCTTTTTTGGTCGACGTAATTTGGTTACCGCTTTGCGTTTACGTCTTTATCCCCCCCGAAGTTATCCAAACGCTGATTCATTATGTTGTTGCTAAGATGCAGTGTAGTTTGAGCGTACATGGTCTGTAATTTGTATCATAAATAAATAAAAAAACTGTTAAACGATTTAAACCTAAATCGGACTCTAAAATTTACGCGTTAAATGTTTAGAAATAAGTTCGCGCATAGGAATAAAAATGGGTGTTGTAAGCGTTGAAGAGTGTGGTAAGTATTTGTGCAGTCATATGTGTTGTGGGTTTTTTGTCATTTAACGTTTCAATAACTTGGAAAGTTAGGTATATAACCAGTGAAAGGGCGTTAATACTTGGTCCTAATACTTTGACCGATTTTGGCACTAAATCTTACCACTCTCTTTAACAATTTAGCAACAGTATTCAATATACATTCGATAGTGTTGCTAAAAATTGTGGCAAAGATTGATGCCGGCTATCGAAATTGTCTAAAGCTTTAAAAGTACATGTAAATCGCGTAAAATATGTCATAAAACGAACAAATAAATAAATGTCGGCAGCAAAGTCTCGACTGCTTTTGCTGGTATCCTGAAAAAGTATTTTAACCCTGCTTTTTCATTTTAATTCCGTGCCACTGATCACGTTTAAGAAATAAACGCTTCGTTGTAGCTGACTTTGCACCAACTCTTTATATTAAACGACTGCTCCAAGTTCTTACTGCCTCCGGGGTGTCTCTTGTTTCGTGACGAGAATAGCAGTTGACGGTCGCCACCAGTCTTTGCGCACGCGATGGATGTTGTCGTGCACATCTGTTACAATACGCAACATTTCCAGCACAGTGTTATATGCAAAACGAACATCCGTATCATTTTTATGATTGGTTTCACCAAATTGTGTCTAAACATCATTATATGAAACATTACATCTAGTTGTGTAATTGGTGAGATTATGAATCTGAAACAAAATTCTAATTTGACGTCTACTTTCCAGGTGACTCGCCGAATGTTATAAGTATAATCCCTTGAAAGATACAGAATCACAGCACGTTAGCTGCTAACAGTTTGGGCATTTCGCCTATTGTACATCATACATCATCTTCCTTTCGGGCGGAATCATCACGATTCATTTCTTTCGAGCCGATGTCTTGTTTCTATAAAATTCACATTTCGAAATCACAAAATTTATGAGCATGATGATTTTAGCCCCATCGAAGTTCTCAAACTGTGGCGTTACTTGCAAAATTACTCTTAAACGCAATCATCCGCTGGTACTTTTGCAAGTCCCAATCATTTGCCTGTCGAATGTATAATTCACAGTCACTCTTGGGAGATTTAGAATTAAGCTTTTATCATTTGAAAGCATGATATTAATATCCCACCGACGATTGCCTCATATGCATCAGTTTGCGATTGTTAAAATTGTAACTTAACGTAATTTATGTAAATAATTAATGTAAATTTTCTGAAATAAGTATTAGTCATTGTACATTTAATTAATTAATTCCGTGCGTTAACATTTTGTTTAAATTGTATATTTCTTTTTCAATTTCAATGTTTGATTTCGTTCGAGGTTTATCGTACTGATGCATCCGGGGTCACGTCACATTATATATAATCACTGAATTGTGTAAATGTGCAAACATAACACCTTTAAACTGATCTAGCCTCGCTTGTCCTGAGATATCATCCCGTTCTTACTTTGCACCTCGTTCAATTTTAAGTTGCTTTCATTATTTTTTTTTTGTTACCATCACACTTGTACTCGCTTCTTTTTATTTTCACTTCATCAAACGGTCCACTTACAGGGTTAACTCTTAATTGGCTTCAAAAAAGTTCTCCGGCTGAGAATTTAATATATCTCAGGCTCTCCTCTTTGCTCCGTTAAACACTTTCGGCTTATCATCCAAAATACAGTTAACTCATCTCGATTGGCTCTAACCGATATCATCGCTCCGCCGCCTCGGCCGCGACATCCTCCATCGGCTCCGGGACCGACTCGACCGATCGCGACGACCGCTCGCCCGACTCGGACCGATTCCAAAATTACACCTTTTCAAAATTTTTCCCTTGTTATTTTTCCCACAGCTCGATAATCACGAAATAAAACCAGGGAAGACTCTGAGAATTAAGATTAGCGTACCGAATCTGCGACTTTTCGTCGGCAACATTCCCAAGTCTAAAGGCAAAGAGGAGATACTGGAAGAGTTTGGTAAATTAACAGGTAAAGTGTCAATCGAATGAATTAAGGAGTTTAGAGTTGTTGGGTTGAGTGCGTGGGGCTTGGTGTGGACCGCTGAGGGTGCCCCGCTTGCGTCCCGCTTGTCCGCGTCCCGTCCCGCCTGCGTCCCGCCCGTCCCCGCCCGGCGCTCGCGCCCGGCCCGGCCGTTGGCTATCCTCCCTCGAATTGTTCTTGCAGCTGAATGATTATGAAATTCGAAAGGGGAAAAAGATTGGCGTTACGGTTTCCTTTAACAATCACCGTTTATTCGTGGGGAATATCCCTAAGAATCGAGATCGGGACGATTTGTTTGAGGAGTTTACTAAGCACGCACGTAAGTCCTTGTCGAATTCATAATAAGTGCTATTCAGCCGGCGAGGCGCGCGGCCCGGCCCGCCCGCCGCGCGCCTCGCCGGCCCGATATGTGTTAACCTACGATTGGCCTCCGCCTCGAGAATGCTCACTGGTTATGACTGGAGAATCTTGCTGTTGTTCTCTAGAATTAGACTTCTTCAGTACCGTATATGTTCTCCTGGAATATCGTTTGATTTGCTTCATATTTGTAGCGTTGAGGAATGAATTTTAAGCGAAGGGTTGGAGGGAAGCTTTTTACCGTAAATTTCCGTACGCCTGTGACCGCTTCTGGGAATTTTATTGATGTTGTATGATTGCAGCCGGACTCGTAGAAGTAATAATATATAGTTCGCCCGATGACAAGAAGAAAAATAGAGGATTTTGTTTTTTGGAATACGAGTCTCACAAAGCGGCATCATTAGCTAAACGTAGACTGGGGACAGGTAGAATAAAGGTGAGCATTTGTTCATTTACGTTTTTGGCTAAGTTTACATTTTATAGCGTGTTTGATTGATATTGTTTGTTTAGGTATGGGGCTGTGATATTATAGTGGATTGGGCTGATCCCCAAGAAGAACCCGACGAGCAAACAATGAGTAAAGTGAGTAATGTAATTCAAACTTATTTTGTTTCATAATTTGAAATGATAGAATTCATTGTGGTATGAGTAACAATATCATGTGCACAACTATTTCTGCCCCATAACTCCATTTCTTAAATTTCGCTTTAAGGATGTCAAAAACCTTTCAATGTGTAAGTTAAGGTTGACAAAGTACAGACGACATCGGTGACTGCAGTTAGGAGAGAAGAGATAAAGCTTCAGGCCTACTTTCATACATACGTCATTTTGGTCACCATACCAATCTACCATTTGGCATATTTTGATATCCGTGTGTACAGGATAGGTACTTAGGATCTAATCTCACAGTCGGCCTTGCAGAATAATGCTATTTATTATAAGGCAGATGATGCTATTTGGTATAAGGCTGAAATAGTAGATAATAGTGCTACTGTAAGTAATTGATTGATTAAAATCTTCTGTGTCAGTTCTTTCATTTTCGGTATGAATTTCCATGATCAGGTAAAGGTGTTATACGTTCGAAACCTGACTCAAGAGATCACTGAGGATTCGCTGAAAGAAGAATTTGAACGTTTCGGAACTGTGGAGCGCGTCAAGAAGATCAAGGATTATGCTTTCGTTCATTTTGAAGACCGGGATTGTGCGGTTAAGGTTGTATAAGTTTTTGTTTAATATAATTCGGTAATGCCAGCTATAATTTGTAGTCTACTATATTTAATGTGAATATTCCACCCTAAGAATTTTCAAATGACGTAAAAGAGTTCTAGAAAATCTTTGTCACACGCCTCTGCATTATCAAATTCATAATTAAAATCTCTTAGGATCCTTTGTAAGCATTTATTTAATTTGACTATTGCATAATACTACAAATGAGCATACCAAGGCTGATGACTTTCAATTCTGGATTTGTAAAAAAAAATACTCGTAACGAATGGAAAATGACGGGAAGTCTGTTAATAAATGATTGATTATTTAAATAAACAAGCCTGCAAGGGAACGACTGAATAATATATAATGTTTTTTTTTTTATAAGAATGCTGTATTAAATGAACATACAGTCCACCTGATGGTAAGTGGTTACTGCCGCTCATGAACTTCTATGTGCAACTTCATATAGAACAGGGGTTCTATCTGAAGTCGATCACAGACGCGTTGCCACTCATTAGGACTAAGTTGGTCCCCTCATAAGTGATTCGGCAACCACAACCTTTT
>DWTU01001818.1:0-12504 GCA_018251515.1 Cecropterus confusis | reverse complement strand
TAAAATCAATACACTTCCAAATACGATGGAATTTCAATAAACAATTATACGTTTATTACGAGCCTATACTATCTGACAGCTGGTTGGAACTGACGCAAACGAAGCGCCAACTGGTGGTAGAAAAAATATCAAAAACCCACATTAATACATTAGCTTTGTAAAATAAAATTTATTATAACAAAACTGTTTGTTTGCATTTTTATAGAAAAAAATGTAATATAATCATTTGTATTTTCCTGTGTTAAAAACACTTTAATATTAATAAAATTTTATTTTTCTTTGTCACACGAATACTCATATCAAACTTTTTTGAACGTACTAGGGCCAATCAAGGAAAAAAATTGGCACATTAGGTGTCTTTGTGATATGGAGACATATATATATTTTATGGAGAAAGTGTGGAAATTAGGTACATGTTAAGAAATTATTGTTTAATGTGCACTAAATAATTACGTTTTTCATAAATGTTTAGTTTCTGGTAGGTTTTTTTTAAGTCTTCAACAATAAAGTACTTGCATTCCTGGACTCCATTTTCCTTGGTAGCGTGTTTCCATTAAGAAAATGTCCCGATGAAACCTCTCATCTTGTTCATCACTCACAGCACTCAAATTTGGAAAAAAGAAACCAGATGAGAGTCCAACAGTTTTTTTTCAGGGGTTATTACACCTTAAAGCTTTGTAGTTCATTTATTATGTGTTTGCTTCTTTTCCCTCTATGGTTTTATAAAAAAAATTTGGTCAAAGTTTCACTATTTCTTTCAGGCATATTTTTCCTTATCATTCAGTTTCTCTTTAAAATCCTTATCGTTTATAGGTTCCTATATTTAAAGATCAACACATACTCCCTCTTTTATTGAGATTAAGATTTTGGGACAAATTTCAGAACACTGAGATGTAAGAGTTAACCTCCATACAAATAACAAAAACTAATGGGGTTGTTAGAACACTTTAATAGCATATTTAAGATGTAATTAATATATATTAAATGTGAATTAGTTAAATATTGCAATTGGCAATGATCAAGCAAAGTTATGGAAACGCGATGACCGTAATCACGAGGCAATTCGTCTATTTCGTATCGCACGTTTGCCTTCTCTCAGAAATTCTGGCTTAGGTCTTGTGTCCAAAAAATCCTGCAGTGATTAGATCACGGGTTTCGTTATTTCCGTTTGTCTCAATTTCTGAATTAATATACATAACATAACAATTAAGCACTGAAGTCCAAAGGATTGCCGAAGTCAGTAACAGGCAGGAAAAGTGAATTAAACAAAAGTCGGGTCAAAAAACAGATATTGAGAAACACTCAAAAACGTAGGTTTGTTGTGCTATTCTCACGAGTTGACAATAGACTGTTTTAGCTTCATACGGCTTAACATGTAATTTGAGTTTTTGTTTTTATTGTAACTTTGGCAAATTTCTGCTATTAAACAATTTGGAAGGTGCACAACGCACTACTTTGCGTCTACATTACTCCGGTTTGTACGCTGCGCGTACGTCCCTCGAACGCCTATGCTGAAAAAAAAACTACTGTGAAAGAGTCCTTAGTGACATTGATAATATTTCATTTCCCGCCATATTTATTACAGAGTGTACATTGCTGTTCTAGAACTTATTATCATACGTTACTTTACGCTACCTAGGATCTTTTTAATACCGTTGTGATATTAACCTCAAAGAACGGGTGCTAAAAAAGAGAAACACATATGTAGGATACATGGGGTATACACACTTTGCAATGTCATGAATAATGTGACTAATAGTCCGGTAATCAAATTGCATTGTGTGAATGCGAATTGACAATGAAATTAGCGATGGATCGATAATCGATAACCTGTTTCATTTTGCCAATGGGGTTTAAGAGTCTTTAGTAAAAAGTATTTTAAAACATAGAGTTAATATAAGCTACTAAAATGATAATTTCAATTTCGTAAAACCGAAGATCCTTTTTGACTGATCTTGACTTGATAACTCTATAACGTATTATTTTGAATTTTCTCGCGAAACGTTAGGCGCCACGCTGTTTAGATCATGATACCTACCATTATCTGACAGTAAACAGTGTAATATAAAATTCGCGAACGCAAGAATTTTTGTTTAGCTGCTTAACTTCCGAAGGTATGCTTTCAAGAAAAAGGTGTTCCGATTAGGCTGCTTTTACATTTTAGAGCCAGAAAGAGGAGGAGACTTAGATCCACCTATTTCTGAAATTTTGTCTGCCGGTCTGAAGCTTAAAAGTACTTTTTCATTTACATTTTGCAAAGAGCCTGTAACTTTTTACTTATAATGTATATCTATTCTTTGAGGTTTTATTATGTGTTGATTTTTGCTTCAATAAATAATATATATAGCTATATTTTGTGTATTAATTGAAGTATGTATTGCCATAATAAAAATACTTGCAAATTGTGGACTTTGACAAAAACACTTTCAGTCTGAAAAACACAACAAGGAATCGAAATAAAAACATTCCTATTAAATACGACTAGAACAGTGTAAATGTCGACGTCGAATGCTAAGAATTTCCATACTCATAACCTATAACGTCATTTTTTATTCGACAAATTGTTATGTATTTCTCAAATTTGAAATTACGTGCGATTAATTTACACTTTTGCATCAACTTTATGCGATTAATTATTATTACGTTTGTAATATTAATTAATTACATAAAGTAAGTAAATAAGAAATGGTTTAGTGATGATGATGGTACCATAAAGTATCGGGACTGAAAAAAGTATTACTTACATCTTCCTCATTGAAGTAGGACTAGAATTAGTATTTCAAAGCGGTTTATTATAATGATTTTTAGCAACAAGAGATATTTATATCAATTTCTTAATTTTTATCTTTAATTTGGATTGCATTATAAATGAATTATTTATGGATGCGTTCGAGAATAGTAGCAGCTCGTGTTGCTATCTCATTCTTTTTCACACAATTTCCCCTATCGCTAATTCACAAGCTGTAGGATCTGTCTACTGTCTCGAATTGTCGTTTCTGACTTCCGCCGTTTTATTTCCTATTAATTTAGAAGTGTTCGTCAAATTGTATATTAAACAATTTATTGTATTTAGGGTATTTATTTATTCATTAAATAAATTAATTTAATTATTTGCATAAAAGGTGACGCTTATCATATCCTCTTAAAATATCAATAAAAAAAAGCTTGTGCTAAACTTAACTTGACCTTGCTAGTTCTTTTCCGTTCAGCACCCGCGATTGGAACATGTCCTCCTATTCACCTGAAAGAAGGTAAGATTAGTTTTTGTCATATTTAAAGCTACTTTTAATGAATGCTAATGTAAAATCGACACGATAAGATGGAATACTTTCATTTAAACTTCATTAATACTTTTCTGTAATGTGATTGATATAATACCTTATTCTCCACGGTTGCCGATTGCCAACATGGCGCTGGCAGAGAACATTATTACTCATTTGGTTCGGCGCACGTGTTTTTTTACATGTAATTGATTATTTACAGCTAACGTATTTTGAAGAAAGCATTTCTTTATGTAATTTCATTCATTTCTAAAGCTCAACTATCGATTATAGCATCAAAATACACAATGATATGCCATTTTGACAGCCCATACATTTTACAATTATTTTGCCTAATCATTTCTACAATGTAATAAGACACTATGTAGATATAAGTGCGCACAATACAATATCAAATGTGGATTTGATTTTAATTTACAGATCTGAAGATTGGCCGGAGGATTCCAAGAATGGCCCATCTAAGGATCAAGGTAACTACGATGCCCCGGGCGAGCCTGAAGGCGCCCTGGATACAAACTGGCATGAAGTCGTGGAAAGTTTCGATGACATGAACTTGAAAGAAGAATTGTTACGAGGTATCTACGCCTACGGTTTCGAGAAGCCGTCCGCGATCCAGCAACGCGCGATTATGCCCTGCATCCTCAAGCGCGACGTTATAGCGCAAGCTCAGTCTGGAACTGGCAAGACCGCCACTTTCTCCATTTCAATCCTGCAACAGATTGACACTAGCATTCGCGAATGCCAAGCTTTGATCTTAGCTCCCACTCGCGAGCTGGCCCAGCAGATCCAGAAGGTACGAAACTGTGCTATGTGATAGTGAATCAGTTTTATAAGAGGACAATGTTAACAGTGTTAATGTTTTAGGTGGTTATTGCGCTTGGTGATCATTTGAATGCAAAATGCCATGCATGCATCGGTGGTACCAATGTTCGTGAAGATATGCGTCAGTTGGAAAGTGGCGTGCACGTAGTGGTGGGCACACCTGGCCGTGTGTATGATATGATCACCCGTCGTGCGCTGCGTGCCAACACAATCAAGTTGTTCGTGCTTGATGAGGCCGATGAAATGTTGTCCCGAGGGTGAGTTATTGATTCATATCTCATTGAAATTAAATAAACATATTGCTTGTCTAAAGTCTCACACTGCATCGTTCATAAGTAAATTCTAGTGCTTATTGCAAATTTTTGTGGTTTGACTGCGACGGCTTCATTGCCATATCTATTTCAGCCATGAGTTGGTAGTGTTAACTAAAGCTGTTGTCAGCTTCGAAAAGTATTGTCAGATTCACTTTATTCACTATGGACAGCAACGTATCTTTGGTCAAATTTATGTTCCTTGTTGTGAACCCATTATTATCCCACTGCTGGGCCTGGGTCTTTAGTCCTGAAAGTTTTAGGACATAGCCCACCGTGCTGGCCAAGTGAGAATTGGTAGACAAAAAAAAGTTGGGTTCCATTATAGGTTGGGTTCAATTATCCATAAGACTACTAATTTACTTTTTGTGCAGTTTTGTAAAACTTAATTAAAACTATAATCAAAACATTTCAGATTCAAAGATCAAATTCACGATGTTTTCAAAATGCTCTCGGCCGACGTCCAGGTCATTTTGCTCTCGGCTACCATGCCTGATGATGTATTGGAAGTGTCTCGTTGCTTCATGAGAGAGCCGGTGCGCATTCTTGTGCAAAAGGAAGAGGTAAGTTCACTTTATATTTGAAATACACAATGTTGGACTTAGCCCTGTTCAAGTTAGACTTAAGGTTGTCTTTCACCCCCCTTGGGGTCGACTTTTATTTTATGTAAATTGCTTTAATTTCATTGGTGCAATTTGTTAAAAAGACAATAATTGCCTATCAAATGGCCAAATATAAACTTATCAATATAAACATTGACAGTTATTTAATTAAAAATAAACATTGAACATTAAGAAAAAATTTAATAATTTAAGGCTTTTCAATGTTCTTTCCTACTTAAGGATCATCCATAAATTAGGTCAGACTTTCAGGGGCCTCCCCCGTAAACGATTGATGAATCATCATTGGATTGATGAATTATGACATTATGTGATAAGGGGTAGGGAACCTAAATTCAAAATATCACACACATCACATCACATTTCAAAATATCTCTGAGAATTAAAATACGAAATTTGTACTACATAAGTACCACAATAATTTAATATTTTTTTTTATTTTATTATTATTGTGCAATAATTAAATGTAAATAAATATAATTTTGGAACTCCTATTCTAATTAAAAAAACCTTGACTAAGATTGCGAAATAAGTGACATCACACTAGGGATGGGTGAGGTCTCACAAATGTGGCCATCTGTGACAAGGATGAGGGAGAGGTCGAAAAATAAGGAAATTTGTGTGACATAATTTATAGATGGTCCCTTAGCCATTCCTTTTTATACCAGGGCTGGCTCTGAATACACTCATTTGGTCATATTGATGAATCATAACCCTGACTGGACTTGTGTATGAAACCTTGGTTTCACCTTATTGGTGTCAAGTTGATCATGGTTGAGTATGTGTGTATTATACTTATCTGTTGCCTTATATGTATTTTGCTTTGCAAGCGAATTACATGTGGTTTCAATTTACAGTGGGAATACATGTGTAACTTTGGTTTAGGTTTGCAATTAGATACTAGAATGTTACTGAATCACATATAATTTGCGTACAAATATAAATGAAAATTTAAATAATTCGCCATGATCTATATTTTGTTTTAAATTATTTGGTATATAAAATATTTTACTCTTCATTATTCTTGTATAGATATTTTCCTATTTCATATTGATGTGTACCTATGTAAGCTGGGGAACTATTATAAATATAGAACACAAAAGGGTAACCAATCAGATAATATTCAGAAGATTACAGCGCACACTTGACAATAGATTCTAAACTACTGTTTGCTCACTCAACATTGTGAAATAAAACATTGATGTACACAAAGATATATAAAATTTACTTTCTCTTTGTTAATTAAGAGAATAAGTTCACATCTATTTATATAGTTATAGTTCATTTAATTTGTACTTTGAGAAAGGTATAATATTGCACAATAGAAATATGTATGTAGAAAAAGATTACATTACACATGATTATGCAATAAATATGAAATTGTGCTCTTATAATCTAATTTGAACTTACAATCAACTGTATATTTATCAACAGCAGTTTTACTAGTAGTAACAATAGTTTCAAAATTTATGTAATACATGTCATAATTTAATTACAGTTTATCATGAGGAAAATTATATAGATAAGAAATGTCTTTGTACAACTATTGACTTTAGATGATGAATGGTCATTCTATGCTAATAATGGCACATAAAACTGAATGCCACTAACACTCCTTTAACACTGGCATGTAGTGAAATAGTTTTGGCAGTCTTACCATTAGCATATTTGTTGTAAATCCGTAGCATGTGTCTATATGTACTCTTTAATTCACTTGGCCCCAACTTAGTAAGACCCACATTCAAAATTTGATCATTTTATCCAAAGCAAAATATAACAATTTAACTTTAAAAAATCATATCAAATTATTGTGTAGAAGATATAAGTATTTCTAGCCACATGAAGCATTGTCTATTTTTCTTCATTAAAAAAGGAAAACATTATGATGTTTTGTATACATTTTATATACAACATTTTTTATTAAAAAGACAACTTTAGAAACATCTTAAAAGCATGTTCATAGTTTTATAAATATTAACTCAGTAATCCCTTGTAAGTTACTCATTTATGAATGAACATATCACATTAATATTGTATGCCTTTGTAAATATTTCACATTATGAAAATTGTGTATATTCATATAAACCTCTTTTGTACCCTTCTTGTTAGTTTGTTGGTATTAATTAAGGTTAAGGTTAACCACCAAGTAATAAAAAATCGCAATGTCTTAGTTGATGTAACAAACTTTTATTTTATTTGTTTTAGCTTACACTGGAAGGTATCAAACAATTCTTCATTTCTATTGAGATGGAAGAGTGGAAGTTGGAAACTCTTTGTGACTTGTATGACACTCTGTCTATTGCTCAGGCTGTCATTTTCTGCAACACTCGCCGTAAGGTAACATCATTGCTAACTATCTAGATAGAACAGATTTTGTGCAGGTTTCATTAAAAAATATTCTTAATCACATGTTCGAACAAATGAAGAAAAAAGGAACCCTGACCAGATACAAAATTACTTTTTTAAATTACTATTTAATTAGAATGAGGTTGTCCAAATGGCCTGCGGCTAAGATTAGGGCGGCCCGCGACGTGTTATCCTTGATGAAACCTTTTTTCGCCATCTATTCACACTTACATAGATGGCGAAAAAGGTATTCGTGTCTGTTATACCTTTTTTTGCCATCTATGTATGCCATGCCCCCCATGGTTTGTTTTGGTACGCGATCGCATTTGCTTGTAAAGCCCTGAATTACATGACCAAGTTATATTTATCAACAATGTCACAATTACTGATGAACAATGTCACACAACAAATTAAGTTAAGCAATTGATGGCTGAACACAATACATTCGTAAATAACTGTACCACATTATCTTAATGTTGTTTATACCAGATACAAATATATTTATTTTTCTACAGGTCGACTGGCTCACGGAATCCATGCACCAGCGTGACTTTACCGTTTCTGCTATGCATGGTGATATGGACCAGCGTGAACGCGAGGTCATCATGAGGCAATTCCGAACTGGCTCCTCCCGAGTGCTCATCACTACTGATCTGCTTGCTCGCGGCATTGACGTACAGCAAGTTTCTTGCGTCATCAATTACGATCTGCCCACTAACCGCGAGAATTACATCCATCGGTATATACTTATTTAAATTATTTATCTAAAATAAAAACGTAATTTTACCAATTTACTTATGTATATGTCTTTGATTTCCAGGATTGGACGAGGTGGTCGTTTCGGCCGTAAAGGAATTGCTATCAACTTTGTGACTGAAGCTGACAAGAGAGCATTGAAGGATATTGAGGACTTCTACCACACAACCATTACAGAAATGCCCAGCGATGTGGCCAACCTCATCTGAGGTGCCTACGCATTCCGGTTTATACTTTGTGTCCTGCATTCTATTGCGATATTTATACAGTGTGAGTATTAGGAGACACCTCCTAAGTACCACCCTGCTGTTTTTTTTTTTATTGGAACTCATTTAAATTGGACCGATAAACTTGTTTTAGTTTAATTAATGAATACATTTTACTATAATAGTCTTTATCAATATAAGTTTAATATACATAGGAATAAGACCGGCTCGGCCGGATGGCCCCCGTTCCGCGTAGACCTCTTTGCCGCTTGCAGAGAGGTCTCATCGGGTACTGGAGAGGCTATTTCAATCACAAAAGTACTAGAAGGAAATAATGTATTGTATCTCTTTTTTCCAGTTGTACATAATATGGTAACTGTTTTTGTAATACGGTAAATAAATATAATGAAATATCTCATTTGTATTGTTATTGACGTGAAATTGTAGCACTCCACTCCCGATCGGAACCTTAATTTCTTTGAACATTGTAATCAATTGTAAAAATTTTGTTTACAGAAGATCTTCCAACTGAGCCTGTTGAAACGCACGTTGGACACAACTATGTGGAAATAATAAATCAAAATTTCCTCAATTAGCTCATTACTTTCTTTCGACAGGTCCTTATTGCATCCTGTTTCCTATTACCGCTTTTGCATTTTAATTTTGATATTGTTTTCTACATGGTTTTTATGTTCATTACGAATTATTTATAATTTTGGAATAAATTTTATTTTGAAATAAGTCTAAGTTGGTGATTAAGGTTCCTATTTTAATTATTTATTCTTGGACTTTAAATAATAGTTTTAACTCAAGTATAATTTTATTTTAAGCTATCTAAAGAAACAGGAACCGATTCGATTATAACCAGTATAAGTAATAACTATATAGTACTCTTTAATATAAGACAATGCTGAAGTAGCACTAACAATTATTTTATAAGTTTGCATTATTATGAAATTGGTTCTCTAAATTATTGGTACAGCAATAAAACTATTTTAGGGCCATCATTATATAAAATACGACTGATCTATTATATTCAGTATAGGTTATCTACACAATTCCTATTAAAATTATAATAGATCTTATAAACGTTTCTAGTGAAATCTCATCGCGTGTATTAGCTTGGCACAGCTTATTGTGCCTATTTATGTGGCATGATTATTTTTCTATTTTAAAACAATGAATTGCTTATATACATTGTGTGCATAATTCAGTAATGATTAGAATTTACTTACGTATTGTACATAATTCAGTTCGTTGTTTTGTCAATAAAAATTACACAAACTACCTGCTAACTTTTCTTCAGTCTGGGTCCACATTAATTCACTCTCCTGTACTTGTTTTATCGACCCTATCCCACACCTTGTTTGATTACTGTACCAAATAACATCAAATGGGTAGGAGCCTTAATTAAAAATAAACAAATTTTAAATAGCGCAAATTGTACACACGTTTCTTTTTGTTCATAATTGATTTTACGAAAAAAAAAATTGATGATGCATTACTTAAACTACTGGGTCGATTTTGGATTTGTAAGCTTATCATAAGCTTACTATAGAAAAAAAAATGAAAATATACGATGGGTGTAGTAAGGGATGACATGAAATTAGTTCTTATTACAACAGAGTGTATTACGCGATTCAACTATTTTCATATCAGTAGTACGAGAATATTACGTTTCCTTAAAACAATCATTATTTACGTTGTCGCCCCCATTGCCAAATACATTCTGAGGTAGGGACGAAATCGTAAATGTGTAGTGTACCCAAGGGCGTAGCCAGGATTCTCGATAGGGAAGAAAGATCGAGAATGCAGATCGAGACTATGTTGTTTTAATCGTGGTTTTAATGAGTATCTCACATCAGTAGTGGAGGTAAAAATTACAAATTAAAGACGACAAATTGTGATTATTTGTGAAGGAATTTGTGCGGTTCTTTAAAAATTCTCATACAACGTCATCTTTTTGAAAAGAATAGATGCATTTTTTTATCCATGACTGACTGCTCTTCTAGGGCCTGTACCTGGTGTAAACGACGACTGTTTCGAAGAAATAATAAACAAAGTTCCATTGTGAGTGACTCACCGGTAGAGTGCTAAATAATATAATCCGATTGCAAATGAGAGAGAAAAGTATTTTATAATTTAAGTTAGGACTAACTCAGTCGTTGGCTAAATCAACTTAACAAATTTCAAGCATAATTTCGTGTATTTGTATTTAGAATCATGTATCGTGTTATATGAAGTCGGGCTTTGATAAATACATTAGTAAATTACTTAATATTACAGATACCATAATAAGTACACAAGCAGTTGAGAACCGCACTCTCTTCGTAGCAAATGTAAATAAAAATAATTACTGCTATGTGCACGGTTTGTGGCTCCCACACCAACTACGAGCTTGTGAATTTTACCATGAAACAGCCATCCCGCGACCTGTTTCTGATATCACAAGTTAAATGTGGGATGAAACGTGTCAAATATGTATGCAATTTATTTTCGCTCTGTAACGCTATTTATATTTTTCGTCTATATAAACTTCTTTAAACATAGATTTAGTAACCTTGATAGGTGGTACCAATTATTGTAAAATTATTACCTATTTATGTCTACCTGCTCTCTCTGCATACTTTTACTGCTGCGTTGGTATTATTTTATATATTAGAAAGAATCTGCTGAAATTCGAAGCGCAAAATGAAACTTGTTATATTATAGTACTCTTCATTCACACGTTAGGCACCTTTTCTTTTTTTGCCATTATAGTGAATTGTCCATCAATATATTGTCTGCTTTATAATCAGGATAAAATATTTGCAATAAGTGAAATATTTCGGTCGTAGTTTCAGAAGGTTCGCAACCGAAATCTATTCTTTTTGCCGAAACTAAACCGCAACCGAACTTCTAATTAATAAAAATATAACAAAAAATAGAAACCGACTATTAGGCCACAAAAACTAAAATTTTTTTTTGAAATATAAGTCGGCGCTCAACATATGTTGTTAAATTACAATGACGAATATGTGTCCTACAAGTACTATGTATGTGAGAAACCAACATATATTTAAATTATTTTTTGATTTTTTGTAGCATGGAATTTTGTTTCTATTTTTTGTAAAAAAAAAATACGCTTCTTAGTGATGATAAACTTACACCTGTATTCATGTAATGACACTAATTCTACTTCGTAAATATAAATTTACAAAATAAATAAAGCATAAATTAAAACATAAATACGAACGTAAATTCAACTTCCAGCATGCATGTCAAATTTAGTCCTAAGCCATTACTAACAAAACTTGTTGAAAGCCAATTTATTCATCGTAGTCTCTGCTTATCAATCTCATTATATATCCGTAAGCACCAAATGGCTATCTCTTATCGCTTAGGCTTGTAGTACTCTGCATCATCAGGTTTGTGGAGTTGAAGGTCAAAATTTTCATCTTATATCTCTGCATAGAAATCTTATTGCATATACGTAAGCACCAAAGGGCCAACTTCTATGGTCTAGCTTTGAAGTGCCCCTGCATCATCAGAGTTGACGAGTTGAAGGTCAAACTTTTCATAGATGTCTCTGCTCAGTAACCTTATTATATATTCGTAAGTACCAAATGGCTAACTTCTTTGGTTTTGGCTAACAGTACCCCTACATCATCAGGATCGAGGAATAGAAGGTCACGTTTTCCAATATATCATTCTATCTTAGAATCTAAGATGGAATGATATAATGATCATAACCTTCATTTCAAGTTTCATGAGAATCGGATCGGCATAAACTGAGTAATTCGTATATATGTCTCGTACACACTAAATGTAAATTTAAGACTTATGTGGTTTTCTCATGGGATGCCTTTGTCAGAATCGAACCAATTAAAATGGGACCCCACGGCAAGCACCAGCTTTCAAATGAAAAAAGAATTATCAAAATCGGTTCACCCAGTCAAAAATGAGAACCTCCTCCTTTTTTGAGGTCGGTTAAAAATCCAACATAAAGTCAATTTACAAATTATAATAATTAAGCTAAATTGATGTTTACCTTCACTATCACTACAAAGTATAAAAGAAAGTAAACAAACGCTTCTCGCCAGGCTGTCTCTATATATGCTTATATCTTTAAAACTACGCAACGCATTTTAATGCAGTCTTTTTTAATAGATAGGGAGTATCA
>DWTU01001817.1:0-12506 GCA_018251515.1 Cecropterus confusis | reverse complement strand
GAATACAATAGCGCATAGCACTGCTGTTAATAGGCAGAAATAGGTGTGGCGGTGGTACTCCCGGAGTCGAATCACAAAGAGTTCTACCACCTCAAATCATGTCGAATTTGTTTTTCTTAGATACTTTAGGTTAACTTAAAAAACATATTGTTATTACAATAGCAAATAAATAATGATGATATTTTGGAAATACATACAAATAATAATAAAGTGTAAAGGAATTCCTGTAAACAAACAAAATATATTTTATAACACTATGGAAAACATTTCTAAACAATTCACGTACACTTAAAAAGTTAGCTCGTGTAAAAGACGAAAATTTGAAAAGAAAGCGCTTTACCACCAGTTAAATGTGCCTTAGATCATAGCGAATGAGGCGGCAACTCCCATTGTTCCCGCCTCATGAATTCTAAATCCTCGGGTTGTAGTTTGTTACGAATGAAAATCATATTTCATTTTTAAGTAGAGTTCTTGAATTTTTCTTGCATATTCTAATAAGTACTTTATATTTGTTCTTACGTGTAACGATGTGAGGTGTGATGAAATTGGGTAAAGATATACCATTTTAAGACTGTTTTTAACTTTTTTATTAAATTATTTTAAATAAGCTAATCAGAATAATAAAAAGAATCAGAATTAGCACGTGAAAACCTCAAACAGGTCTGATTTATGTTTCATGGTCTGAAGTATTAAACCTATTACAATAATCAAGAGGTTTTTAATTCATCTTCATTAGCATTATGATCAAATGATTATATTCTCATTGTACTTGAAGTTATCTTTATAATACTTATATTTTTCAGACAAATAGAAAGTAACAAATAAAGGAAAGAAAATGATTATACATACAACTATATTGATTTTATTATTTTAAAAATAAAGTTTATTATACACAAAGCTGAAGTGGCAATGGGCCTGCCACATCGCTCGAAGGACCGATAACAGATGGGGAAGAAAGATCCTCGACTGGCGACGTTTAGTCAAAAGGAGCACAGGTTGCCCCCCGACCAAGTGGACCAATTACCTTAAGAAGACAGCGGGAAACCGTTGGATTCAGAACGCACTGAACCGGTTGAAGTGGTGCCATCTAGACGAGGCCTATGTCCAGCAGTGGACTTCGAAAGGCTGATGGATGGATGAATACACAAAAACACAATAAAATGGTAGTTATTTATAGAGTACATCATTTACGCTAACTTTCGTCCACAAGGTATTTGAAAACAAAATAAACAAGAACTTTTGGTACATAAGTACAGTTATAAGCCCACTAAGTGACTCTCGGGTGTCATCAAGTAAGAATGGACCTCAAACATTTTACAACCCCATTCGCCCTCACGACACATAATTACTTTACGGAATGCCCTAAATCTCTCCCTAGGAAGTACCCTCAGGGGTTAGTAAGGGATAAATAAACCGCGACACATAATGCGACAGGGTTATCGTGAAAATATTTCATTCTTCTCAGCCATTGTAAAGGCTGTAATATAATAAAATTGCAATTAAGCTGACAGAAACGAGAAAAGAAACGACGAATAAGATGAGATATAAAGTAATTTTTCTAAAAATTAAATTATAAACGAAAGTATTCCACGAGCATAAATCAATATTGAAAGAAATGTTTCAACAAAAAAGATTTTGATATAAAAAAAACATTTAAAATTTATAAGAAATAAGTTAAATTAATGCGTAAGTAATTGTCCGGTCTTCATTAATTAATAATCTCTTATAGCACTTTAAAGTTCAATGTTCATTAATATGTAAAGGAAATCTGGTTAACTTTAACGTCTTAAATACTTAAAAACTTTCTTAATGTAAAATATATTTAATAGTCCAATAGTCTAGAAGAGTCATTTGCATACATTTTTAATAAGGCATTCTGGCCCATTTATATATCTGGTACTAGCTGAAGTATCTATTTATTTTTCACGTGCTTCGCTACGAGAAAAAAATATGTTTTACTAGTTAACCGTTGGAGGTACATGCAAAGTGATAAGGATTTTCCGGATAGAAAATTAAGTATTAACCTCGTATCTGCCATTAAAAATTAGCAATTTATCAGCGTTCTCTTTTTATTTAAAATGGAAATTTGAAAGTCTGAAATCAAAGGGTGTAGTAGCGTCACTAAAATAGTCGGCATCTGTAATAAGTGAAAGATATCTAAATAAAAGTAAAAAAAGTAGCCTATAGACTGGCCACATAAATAAGCTACGTTCGTGCAAAATTTCATGTAAATCGGACTGGTGATTTTTGCTTGATTAAGTTATACACACACATCTCATTTTTATAAATTAGTACTGAACAAAAAGGATTATTCTCTATTTTTTAATACGAAATACCCCAAACATATATTTTAAAAATAAAAATAAAATAATTACGAACAAATGAAGTATATTTCTACTACAAAATAACAAGCCTTCCTTTCTAAAACCCCTTTATTCTCAACCACGACGGTCGTTCGCAGCAAATTCTATACACGGGTCATTAAATTCAAAGCCAATTTGGCAACGCCTTGCACCAAAGAATCGTAAGTAATTCTAGGACACGAGGATTTTACGCTCGAAAGTATATCCTTGTGCTATAAATTTAAAGCTTTTTAAATGGATATAAAGTTATTTTAATATTAAGCTGGGAAAAATTTGAGTTGCATTATTAAAGTGAGAACATTAGAAGTATTAAAATTAGTTTGGCTAATTCCAATTTAATATTATTTTATTTTTTAAACTTTTTATCCCTAGAAAATCGTACAAGGCCGGTCTTGCTAGTCAATCAAGTCAATGCTAGAAGTAATATATTTCAGACGACGTTTAGGCAAAGCAGAAATCAAGGCGGTATAGAAAGAAACAAAGGTAAATAAATTACGATAAATAAATTACTTAGAATGATAAACAGAGTAATTTTTTTCTTAATATACCTATAAACAATAATAAATAATGATATCAATTAACTACTATCAAATATATTCATTAAATATATAATGTCCATAAACATGAAATAGAAAATAAGTTTTTAAAAATAAATAATCTTAAAATATACCTTTATAAAAATTGAAAGGGCAGTAATTTCGAAATGAGAATGTAAGTATGTTATTATGTATTTTTGACGAAATAAAAGTAGCAAACGTCACTGGTCACGGCCGCAAATGCCCAAGTGAAATAAACCCCAGAGAATTAAAATGTAGCCTGAGGTCAGCCAGTGATCCGCTGCTAAAACAAGTTAGAATACGGATAAATTAAAGGAGATTTCTAGAATTAATAAATGAAATGAAATTAGATGAGATGAAATGAGATGAGATGAGATGAAATGAAATATCTTTATTTTGCATAGGCCTTCGATGGATAGAGATCGATGATTCGATGGATATAGATCACAAATTGTCAATTACAATATTTTTTCTTACATTACCACCGGATCGGACACACGACCTAAACTGAAAAGATCCGGCAAGAAACTCAGTCAGTTTGTCTTTCTCCTTGTATCACTTTAGTAATATGGTACTCTAAAATTACTTCGTGATTAATTGATGAAATTTCTTTATAATATTAATGCAGTTGTTACAATTAGGATCGTGATTATGACCAACAATAATGATGAGTATGAGTTTAAGTAAACGAAATATGATTACACATTTGCTGAAAAGGCAAACTTCTATACTACGATCCTTACGCTACTAACTGATACTTAATCTATGTATTATTAATTTCACCTTTCCTTGCGATACTGTGGATTTATGTGACCTGAGAATAATTTTAAATTAAATAATCTTTATGCCTCTAAATGATTAGAATTGATACGACGATTTATTTGATGGCATCTCAATGTTTTACGGAATTTCTTTATTGGACCCAAATCCGCGCGATACGTCTAGGAGACTTGTATGCTAAAAACGCGTTCCAGGCCCGTAGTAACGACCGTCGAGAGAGGGATGCTAAATTGCTCGGAAACCGAACAGAGATAACCTAGCACAACGGCGTGCGAAATGTGAGCAAAAAATATTTCCAGAACGAATTCCGCCGCATAGAAAATTGAAAGTCTTGTATAGGAATTGCCGAGCGTTCGCCGTTCGTTGAGTGTGTCCTTTGTATTCAGCGTACACTTCATTTGATTGACGTCTGATGGTTTGGTTTGTTTTTGTGAAATGATAATGATTCTTGAGTTTTTAATTTTTGAACAAGTTTATGCGAGTTTATTTTCACTTAGTGAAATAAAGTGAAATTTGTTAAAAAATCCTCTAAATACCATTTAATTATGACAAATAAAGAAAAAGTCATCCAGTGCTACCTCTGGAACGTCAGGGAGATTTGAATTTGAATGATACTTTAATATGTTTGCATTTTCCTACACCTTACGGTAAGCTAGAAACAAATCAAAATGATGGTTTCATGTACTAGTTGCTAGTTATTATGACCATAAAGAACATGCAGGTTTGACAGTGTTATTTTTTACTGCTTAAATGAATGATGACAATTTATTGTTACGCCTATGGCTTTGATAAACATTTTTTTTTTTATAAAAATGAAGTACCCTGAGATTGATATGAGAGAAATGAGATCTCATAGAGATGCGCTGCTATGCTAGATGAGACTTCCAAACATTATCCATGTTTGGAAGTCTTATAAAAGTTTATCTGCTTTAGTAAATCTTTATTATTATTCATATATTTTATTGTTAATGCCATATTCAGTAACATTTAACACTATTGTAAGAAATAGGTAAAGTAACATTGAAATCACATCATGTGGAAATATTTCAAGATGGATTCCATCGCCTACAAAATTTGCAGCCGTGTGTGAAATCTATTGTTTGTACATGTATCTACGTTTCGTATTCAATGCCTATTCGACGCTCCTAAAGAGGATTCTGTCTAGAAATGTGTTTTGTAAGTTATTTATGAGACTGGTAATTTCCACATTCTCAAAAATATATCTTCTTGCGTAGAACGACCCAAATTGTAGACTATAGGTACATTTATATTTATTGCGCAAGTTGATCAAGTTGCAAAAACTGAGACAGACATTTTAAATAATAATGACGCTATGTCGCCAACATCTTATGGAATGAAATATGGAATGGATAGGATATTTATAGTTTTAGGAATCTGTCAGTGGACGAAATCCGTAGGTATTGATAAATTTTGCTTTTAGTCTTGTATGTCCCGTGGTATGCAATATCGCAAAAGAAAATTAGACAGATTCATTGAATAGTTTTGAGTCTTACTCGTAGCACCACTGTAATCCACTACACACACAAAAGAACACTACCCTAAAGAGAAACAAAAATATTAAGTTAAAGTTAACTGTGATAAACATCAAATATTGTTAAAAATATAATTATTTTATATAATATAATTTGACGACCCACGTGGCGGAGCGGTCACCATATCGGTTTGCCATGCAGTGGGTCCCGGATTCGATCCCCGGCTAGACAGACATCTGAATGATGAGTTTAGGTTTCTGTTCTGGGTCTGGGTGTTTGTGTATTCGTCTTTGTGTGTCCATGGCACCCACGACACAGGAGAAAATCCTACTGTGGGACTATGAGTGTACAAAAGCGTTTATTTATTTAAAATATAAATAAAAAACAACTGCTTAAAGAGGCAAAGCAATAAACTGAAACTGAAGGCATCAATCGGATTGCCTTCAGTTTGAGTTCATTGTTTTAATGCAGTTGGATTTTTCTTTTCATAATTATAATTATAACACATTTTATGAGTTTAAAAAAAAGGAATATGATATATTTTTATATATTTTTGGAGTGGTCTATTTATTAGCTTTCATTTGATACACAACAATATTGACAATAAAAATCGTCCCTTCCTTTACGATTCGCTATGTCACTGCAATCCGAAGTAACTCAAATGATATGTCATATGTCATAATCCTCGAGCTGTTTGGGTTGGAGGTATTTTCTGTATAACATATATATTTGACGATTGTATCAAACAATCAAATAATACGAGGAATATTGGGACAAATCGACAGAAAGTCAATTAACTAAATACGCCTATCATATAAACTAATTTCCGATCTTGCTTATGATAGTCGAAATAATAACTGTAATTGATTCTATAAATATTTGCGCTCCGAAAGGCAATTCCTGCTACTCGTCCAATATTGTTGTTTCTTACTGAATTTACGTCCGGTCAGCGAAATCTTGCTCGACGTTAATTAATTAAACTATCTTTCGAGACGTAATAATAATTTCTCTGAAAGTCACTGCTTTTAATGACTACTCTCACTGCATGTAGATTAGCTGCAAGCGAAACTTTGAAACTTACTAAAATTAGAAATACTTCCACAAAGACGTCGTCGAATTTATCGTCTTTTGAGTTTTTGTTTTACAGCAGGAGTATTCGTACAATGGTGTTGTAATGTAAACAGTTTCCATCCATCCATCAGCCTTTCGAGGTCCACTGCTGGACATAGGCCTTCCCCAAACTGCGCCACTTCAACTGGTCCTGTGCCTTCTGAATCCAACGGTTCCCCGCTGTCTTCTTCAGGTCATCGGACATGAGTGTAAACAGTTTGCTAAGACTGTCATTATTTATACGAGAATGTAGCTTTGTTTTTAAGTTTACTGCCCATGTTACTAACAATGTTACTAGTACATGTAATGTTATTGTCTTTGTTACTGTTGTAGTAGGAAGTTGTAACACGAGAAATAAAATATTCTGTAAGTTATTACTTCTAACTACAAATAGACAAGATAGGAAAAAGTAATGTTAATAATGAGCCGCCCTTGAAATAATGTGTTATATTCATAGAATTGATTTAGAATACTAATATTTATTATTATTACTATCATCTTCCTAATTTGATTTCAGTTTAATTTAGAAATTTTAGTTTATATTTAAGGCTTTGATTTAGTTAATATAAGTTTTAACTATGTTACTTTTATACATTATTGTATTAGAATTACATGCTCTATTGATTGTTTATGCTTTATTAATCATTCAGCATCACGTAAACGCATCTATTCGCTACTTTGACTTTTAATTCATTAAATTAATATCTTCGTTGACTGTCTCCTGAAGAAAGCTGAAGTCACGGCTCTTAATTATATAATAGCACCCTCTTTGGATTCGAACTTGCTCTCTTAATTTACATCGCGTAACAATATTTCGCGTTTTGAAGTGCTCATCGCATTAATAAAGGCAATTAACAAAATTGCTAAGCGTCTGTAAGTTGGGATGTTCGCCGTATTCATAATGCTACATAATATTTTTGGTGTACTTTTTTATCATTCTGAAGTATTAAACTAGCATGCAGTCCACATGATGGTAAGTTACTACCGCCCATGGACAGTTGCTTACAGATAAGCAACCGCTACATAAAGTTGCTTATCTGTAAGCAACTTTATTTGCTTACAGATAAGCAACTTTATGTAGCATCTGTAAGCAACTTTATGTAGAATAGGGGTTCTATTTAAAGTCGATCTCAGATGCGTTGCATTCCCGAGGACTAATATGGTCGTCTCACACACAAGTGACACCCTTCCACCCACACACCCTTCCACCGAAATGCAAGAACCTGTTGACCTTTCGCCTATTTGATGTCTGGTACAGCGAAAGGTCAACAGGTGTATTCAGTGTTTTCTGCAGATGCAGTTCTCCATTGGCTTTCATCATTAATGATAAATATTTATTGGTAGATCAAAAGAATTGGCTAGATGACAATAGTATCGATGATTAAGTGTCCAAACGATCATAAATGATATACGTAACATCAAAATTAGGGAGGTCGGCGATGATGATTTGGGTTCTTGTGATGGCGATGGAGGATGATGGAGAGTGTCTCTTTATTGTGATATTGTATTTAGAAAGTAAGTAAATGGTTATATTATAAATCTATTATAAAATATCACTATTACTTTTACTGTCATATGTACTGTTTTATTACTACAAAGAAGATTATTGCAACATTTTTAAAATTGGTTTTGGAAATTATGATGTGATGTGATGGAAGTTATTATAACTTTTTTATAGCATGATCTCTATCGTCATGATAACTTCATTAATAGCTCGTAGCTCAATAACGTTAAATTAATATAGAAGTTAATATTGCTAATTAAATCTTGTATAAAATTGATCGTAGGATATCAATCTTCAGGAAACTTTCCTGGACTATGAATAGAGGTAATACTAGAAGACAGTGAGTGGTGTAGTAACATTGTTAGAATTACCATTTTGTCGGTCTTTTTGAGCCATGATATCAAGTTATAAGTTATTAGCTGAATATTACGTTAATAATAAATTTGAATATAATATAAAATTTATACTAAGACAATAGGCAAAAATTAATTGTACAGATGTTATTCTAAGTTGTGCAAAATTGTTTAAAGCTTCAATTAATTAGATTAAGTTCTAATTAACTTAATCAATTTTCGTTGTGTTTCACATTGTCATTAGTCTTCCTAGACCAATCTAACACTAACCACTCATAATCAGTTTGCAGCAAACCATCCAATAACAATTAAGTATCACTTCTTAATAGTAAATTGTTATAGTTAAGTGGCCCAGGGCTTAAAACCCAGCCACATAATCAGGGTTTCGAGGTTTGAATCCCAGGAAAATATATGTGCGCGTCATAAATTAATTATCACTCACTTAAACGGTACAGCACAATATGAATCGTCGGGAAATCTACACATATGAGAGTTCTTCAACAAAACAAAACGTGCGGCACTCGGGGACTGCCGAGGTAAAGCTATTGCATAGCATTTTTTATCAAGTTATGCAGTTATAATTATTTATTTATTTATGCAGTATTATTTTTCTTTGGTATTAATTCAAGTTTTTTCTTTGATATTAATTCAAATTACACTATGTGAGCGTGGTGACCGATAAAAAAAAAAAACATTTTTTTTTCTTTTATTGAATAAATTTGAAGTTGTTATCGTTTAAAATATTTTATTATCTAACAATACATGTAGTTTATTCAGGACTTTTTATCATTGAAACTAGAGGTTTATGGTAACTGAAATATACACACCTGTATACTTTTTACAGACAGCTGCTTACATATTCGTCCGATGTCGGAGCAGCTCGTCTCGTTCCGTGCGAGCTTCGTACAGTCGTATCATATACATACACGTTAAGCGAACGCTCGGCCGAGCTACGTGGTAGGCGGAGTGGGGCGTATTAGGTTTTTTCGTTACGGAATTTCTTGATTCGGTCGCCGCGCTCAAAGCCCGCGATAAATGCTGTGCAATACCTTAAAAGTTTAAAAATATATATGAAGAGTTATTATACGCGAGTGGTCAGCCGTTGCTAAAATCCTTCACACTTTGAGCGTAGATTCATATCCAATATTGGGAGAATAATGGCATAAAAACGATCTAAGGCAGTTTGCCACTCACCATTCGAAGCCAGTTTACTATTAATCGCACATTTTGCCATAAGAAATTGAGTTGACTACTGAGTATTACTGATTGAAGCTTAATTTGCCATTATCCATTCAAGGTCACACTTGCTACTACATTTCCAAGATAGTTTGCCACAAGTAATTATATATATTCAAGGTCATATTTGCCGCGACTTGTCTAATGTTAACTAATATAGTAATTTTACGCCAAAATGTTCTTGAAAGTAAGCTTGTCAAATATATAATAAGCCATTAATTAGGGAGACACAAATTTGTTATCATCTATATCTGACTTAATCACTGGACTCTTAGGTTAATGACGAAACAGGTGAGATTGATCACCTGTCTTTGTTCTTATTAACTTTGTAATTAAAGACCCAGTTTTTCCTTGACAAAATTAAATTTCCCGTGTTCCTCGCGAAACTTGAAGTATGATTTTTTATTAATATTAATAAGCGGACCTGACCTGGCTCATGAATCGGGAACGACGGATCTAGCGACTTAAGGATTGAACATCAACAGCGTTATCAAAGGATACTTTTTTTATGTAGTTCATTCACCCTTTGTGATAGATTTTATTTTAATATAATTACTATTTTGTTCTTTTTATAGAGCCTGCGATTGAATTTAGGTTCTTGTTCACTGTGTATATTTCTTTCAGATTTTCTCTTAGCATTTTCCTTTGTTGTGCTACAATAAAACTTATATTTACTATATTTTTGGGTTCTTTAACCAAAGAGTAGAAACGGAACCTTATTATTAAGACTCCGCCGTCCGTCTGTTCATCTATCCGTCTGTCTGTCACCATGCATTTTCTCATGAACCGTAATAGCTGGACAGCTGAAATTTTCACTGATGATGTATTTCAGTTGCCGCTATAACTACAAATACTAAAACAGAATAAATAAATATTTAGGGGATGATCTTATACAATAAACATGGTTTTTTGTTGTTTCTTATAGGTAATGGCACGGAACCCTTCATGCGCGAGTTCGACTCGCACTTGACTGGTTTTGTTTATTAGAATATATACCGCGTCGTAACAGAATATAATGCTACACATGATGGCACTCAGAATTAAGTGACTTTATTACGGGACTACTCTAAACTATTATAAACTACGAATAGGTTAAACTTGTTATGGAAACAAAGAATGTATGAATGAAACATAAACGTAAACGCTTACTACACTCATACCCCACACTGCCCCACACTAGGATTTTCTCCTGTGTCGTGACGAATACACAAACACCCAGACCTGGAAGAGAACCTAAACTCATCATTCAGATGTTTGTCTGGCCGGGGATCGAACCCGGGACCCACTGCGTGTAAGACCGGTATGGTGTGGTGTTTTTATGTCGTAAAAATGTTAAATGGTTCCGTGTTCTTGTTTGAAGTGTTTTGAGGAAGAAACATTACAACTTCTTCAGTGGGAACCCTAAGATGGATAGCAGCTAGGACCTCAATTGTATAAACAGATGACTATAGATGCGAATACGGAAATTAAGGGTAGGTGTAATCATTTAAATAGGGTGGACTGCTGCATTAATAACCTCATTTTTTATCATATTGAAGTAATGCAAACGAGCATCCAGTCCACCTGAAGATAAGTGGTTATTGATGACCGTAAGCAGGGGTTCCATCTGAAGTCGATCATAGATGCGTTGCTACTCCCGAAGGCTGAGATTGTCGCCTCATATATAAGTGAGCCGGCAACAACACCCTTCCACCGAAACGTAAACTGAACTGCTACACGCTGCAAATAGGTGTAGTGGAGGTACCTCCCAGATCACACTCCATTCTGTTTCTAACATCTTGCAAACAAATGCCACCTGGCACACAAAAAGAGATTTTTTTTTATAGTATAAAAGTAGCAAACGAGCATGAAGCCCACCTGATGGTAAGTGGCTACTGCCACCCATGGACATCTGTAATCAACCCTAGGTAAGATCAAAGTCTCGTCTAAGGTTAGCCACAGATGCGTTGCTACCCCTGAAGACTAAGATGGAATGCCTCGGAAAAGTATGTCTCCCTTACCACACCCTTCAAAATACAACAGCGCATAGCACTGCTATTATTAGGCAGAAATAGGTGTGACGGTGGTGCTTCCGGAGTCGAACCACAAGGAGTTCTACCACGTAAAAAACCACTTACTTATCAGGTTAAATATTTCAGCGAAATATCGACCACAACAATTTAATGTAGTCTTAGATTAGGCAAACTATAGAGTAGTGTAGTCATTATAACTTTGTTAGTCTTCATGCCCAAAACCTTTGGGCAGAGTAATGACTACTCCAATACGTTTTCCTATAGACTGACTTACGAAAGATTAGCTTTTGTTACTATCATGTTACGATCCCCTGCCAAATTGTTACATTAGCTATGAAGCTATAAAGGTAAAATTAATTTTGTCATTTTTTAGATAAAACGACAAAGTTATATTACTGTAACTATTACCTATGTAGTTGTTTGTACTTTGTAATAAAGCAACACTTTATTCAATCCAAAAAAATTATGAAATGAATTTTCTTGTTTTATTTTCCATTCCTTTTATGTAAAAAACGATCAAGTAATTTTAAGTATAATAAATAATTTCTCAACCTCGATCAGTCTGCAAGAGCATTAGCTATTCCAGCAGAGGTCAGACAACAATCGATTGGTTGTCGAACGATGCTCTTGATCGAAGTCTATCGATTTGTGTGTTAGATGTAGCGGCTCACCGGATACCGACGACGATAAAATACGACGACTGACGTTCTTTAATTTATTTTGATGATTGAATTATCGTCGTAGGATGACTGAGTTTACAATTAGTCGAACGATGACATCGATCGATATGTGTGATAAAAACAGGTGCTCGATTCATTCCATCTTCTCTTCTTTCCTAAAAGTCCACTGCTGGACATAGGCTTTCCCTCATCTGCGCCACTCCGAACGGTCCTGCGCCTTCTGAATCCAGTGGTAGCCCGCCGTCTTCTTCGGGTCATTAGTCCACCTGGTCGGTGGGTGACCTGTACTCCTTTTGAACAGACGTGGTATCCATTCGAGGACTCTTCTACCCCATCGGTTCTTAGTCCTACGAACGATGTGGTCGTCAGTAGGCTTAATTTAAAGCCGCTCGTATGTTGGTGGGTTGATTCAGATGTT
>DWTU01001816.1:0-12509 GCA_018251515.1 Cecropterus confusis | reverse complement strand
TTGAGAAAACTCCGATAGCGTGATTCAGAATACGGTGGCGCCATCTGTTGATGAGTAGCGGGAGGTCGCCACAATACCTTTGAAGCACAACTGCTACCTACCTATCTCAATTTGGAAGGTAGAACTAGCACATTTTGACTGGGATACTACCGCAATATCTATTTCTAGTTTCTCTTCCATTTCTCATGAAGCAATCATACAATTGGTGTAAGGATGTCATAACTTAAGAGGCGAACATCTTAGCACTCATTAGTAGCAATATGTATATTATTCTATATAATAAACATGCAATGTATACTAATATTATAAAGCTTAGTTTCTAGTTGCTCTTCCATTTTTCATGACGCAATTGTACAATTGGTGTAAGGGTGTGGATGCCATAACTTAAGAGGCGATCATCTTAGCCCTTACTACTAGCAATATGTGTATTATTCTAGACAATAAACATGCAATCTATACTAATATTATAAAGCAGTAGAGTTTGTTTGTTTGGTTGTATATGCTAATCTCAGGAACTACTGGGTCGAATTGAAAAAAAAAATTATGTTACATAGTCCATTTATTTAGGAAGGCTATATAACATCACAATATGTTGTTCTTTTTTCTTATTTTGTTTTCGGGTAAAACACACAAGAACAGCTTGTACTTAATATGTAAAGATATATAATGATTCTGTTTATCTATTATCTATTATTATTTCAGCCTGGTACACTACAGCCAATTCTGCCTGAGATCGAGCTCCTGATTAGAACATGTATTTTCAAGTATTCTGTGTACGATCAGAAGTGTACCTTTGGGCAGCAGATGCTGTCACTCAAATACAAGACTGACAATTTTTCCAAAAGCAAATTATACTGGTACTTTGGTTATTCTGTAGGGCTCAAGTATATAAGAGAGAGAGCACTGTATAGTCTGACATCTAATGCAAAGGTTCAGAACTTCTTTAATAAACTGGAAACAGTTCAACTTGTAGGAGATATATTTAACTTTTTAAGGTTTATACAAAGTGGGAAATATCCAATATTGATTGATTTTATTCTGGGCCTTAATTTGCTCGCCGATAAACTAACGAGAGAGGATCTCACTGACTTTTCATGGACAAGGGAGTTGTTATGGCACAATTTTATTGTAAGTGAATTGTATTATGTTTAGAAAGATTTTATTAAAATTTGAGACACTTTTATAAGTCATTATAAATAGTAATCTTCAAGTAATCTTAAGTAGTCTTTAAGGATAATTTTGCCACTGACTAACTTCAGACTGAGAACTTCATGGATTGCTATCATCCAATAATCATTAAGTTATATATATTATATGGAGAGAGATGAGATATACATATTTCATATGTATGCTCCATATCTACTCCTTTTTTCATTTCCCAATATTAATAATGCAAACAAATCGGATTTAATCACCTAATAATATATTTAGGCTGACAATTTCATTGAGCAAAATGGATAACCTCCAGAATAATTAAACTTTAACAATACAAGCATATCTGTTACAGGAACTAATTGGAACAGCAATATCTCTAATGAATATATTTGGAATGAAGAGGAGATTATCAAACATTCTGAAATATGTGTGGTGGAGGACACCCAAACGGTCTCTGACTGCTCCAGAGTCTGCTATGATGACTCTCGACACCACTTGTGCCTGTTGTTCCAGTACGCCAATAATACCACATGTCATGGGATGTTCGCATGTGTTCTGCTATTATTGTTTGACAGTATGTATTTGGTTTCCTGTTTATCTAATAACTGTGTTATTGGGTTGTTTACATGTGGTTCGTTATTATTGTTTGACAGTACGTATTTATTTGATTTCCTGTTTATCTAATAACAGTGTTATGCGCTACTGTGTTCTGGTCTGTTTGGTGTGTTTAGATACATAGGTGCTTATCTGAGGCATTTAAACTTAGTCCTCAGGAGTAACAATGCATCTGTGGCTCAGGTAAGACTTTTATCTTACCTGGGGTTGATTATAGATATACATGGGTGGCAGTGGCCACGTAACATCAGGTGGACTGCGTGCACGTTAGCTACTTCCATATTATTAAAAAATATATGTGTGCTTTTTTGGTAATGTAAATAATAATGATGGATTAAGCTGAGGAAAAACAATTTGTGTAATTAACGTCACTAAGTTCTGGGCTCGAATCATGGGTCGACAGATTTCTGAATGATAAATTTAGATATCTGCTCTGAGGTCTGAGTGACTGAAGTGTGAGGGGTTTGAGTGTTAGTGTATTAGTCTTTATGTTTGTGCATGTAACTTACAATACAGGAAAAAATCTACTGGAACACACATATGTGTAGAGAGCATTTTTAAAGAAGCAAAAATAATTTAACATCACTGCATTTCTGTTTTTGTCTTAGTTACATAATATTGCACACCTATACTACTAAATAACCCATTTTGATAAGTATGGAAATCAAAATATAACAAAGAATAGCAATTTTTTTTAATGTTGACATTTCTATTAACACGAGTTTGAACCACTACTGAATTAAAAAACTTAACTTTTCAGGCAAATAAAGCTGCTGATCAAGATTTTGCATGTCCAAGGTGCTACTTCAATGGAAAACAAATAACGAAGTTTGTTATGACATAACACTCATGCAATATGCTTATGTGTTGATTGGATATGTGTGTGTGATATAATTAAGTAATAAAGGGTTATTATTTGGTTGTTATTGTTAAAGTAATATTTTATAATAATTGTTAAAGGTATTGTGATCAATAAATGTATTTTTGTATTCAAATTTTTATTTCAGTATAAAATGTAGTTTTTATAATACACTTTTATTAAATATAATTGATATAATTGAAAACAATCTTGCAATAAGCAATAAATATCATTAACCAATTAATTTGCGAGTAATATGATTTTCAGTTTAACTACATTAAAACTATGTTTTTATGTATATGGTAATTTATGTAAGTAGGTAGGCAGGTCTAAAATTGACTTGTAGGCTGCTATAATATCAAGTAGACATCTGTAACCATGTCCAAATAACTCACACCCAAATAGGAGTCCCATTAAAAGGACGCATGCCTTTCACTACCTTTATATAAAGCTTTTAAAAAGTACTTATCACACCCATATCAAAATTTTTTGATTAGAATACGTTAGTTGTCCGCGTCCTGTGTGCTTGTGGCTTACATGGTAGGGAAAGTATGTATGAAATGATAGGATGCGAATGATACCCATGTAGACCAGAAACGAACGCAGGCACGATCTCGTGTGAAATAAATATCTTTTGTGTTTTCATTAGCTGGGATTTCACAAAATTGGCCTTAGGACAGCAATTGGTTGATAATGAAGGGCCACAAAATATCGAATATGTCCAACGATTTGGAGGTTGAAATTATATTATATTATAACAATGGTGATATCATTTACGAAGCAGTTATAAGCAAAGATACACAGTAAGACTTATGGCACAAAAATCGTCAATTTAATAATCTACATAGTTGGGTGGAGTGGCTTATATTTCTGCACGTTATTAACATTTTCATTTTGAAAATCTACCCACTAACTTAAATATTGGAATGATTTTGTGAAATGTTTTTAATGAATCTACAAATAATAATGATAAACATGATGAATTATGAGAAGAATTAATGACGAGAAATGAGTGGATTGATAAATTCTTCATGATAGTTTATATAAAGCCTCGTGTTCTTTTTATTTTAGTATTAAGATGGTTTTTAACACGTAAAGCTTCTAACGATTTGCAAAATAGCTGATAATAATACTTAGAAGATAAATTAGACTAATCTACGAAAATTAAAAAGTATACAATACAAAAAGCATGATGGTAAAATATTTTTTCTTTAACAGTCGTAGAGATCTTATATCATCAGGTTTTATACATAAATTATGTACACCCACAGAACATGCATCAAGTAGATTTGTAGTGATGTTACATAAATAGTTTTACGATACCTAATTTTTGTTTACAGGTGTTTTCCTTAAGAAAAAAGTATTTTTTAACGAATCTTGGCTCTTAAAATGTATGCATGCCTGTTTATCTTATCTAATATAGCCATTTGAACATAAATGCTATTCCATTATAGTATTTTCGTAATTAAGGGTTCTGGCTTTGAAATTAATGTAGGCATGTGCGTTTGGAATTCCATTTTGAGCATTACAAATTACAATGCTCCACTTATGCGGGTTGCAGCAATATTTAAATTTGTAAAATTACAAACGCGCGCACTACAATGTTCGTTAAGATGACTTAGAGTAGTAGCTATGTGGTATGACGTAATACCGTTTCAGAGACTGTCAGACACGCGAATGCTCATGCCTAGTACTGTAAGATCTAAGCGTGAAACTTAGGAACCCTCCTATTTACCAGAGTTCTTCCAACTTAGGTCTCAGGGGTAGCAACGCATCTGTGCTAACCTGAGGTAAGACATTAATCTTATCCGGTGTCATAGATGTCCATAGGCGGCAGTGGCCACTTACCATAAGACGGACTGCATGCGTGTTTGCTACTTCCATATTATATAAAAAAAAACTTAGAGCACCTGCAATCTATTGTTCGATTATTTCGAAGCAGGGAGCTTATGCAACATCAACAAAGTCTTGCTGCGTCATTGATAGGTCAAGTCTAGTTTCAAATTATACAAGATCCACTTGATATCTGTTCTGAACAACTTACGCTACATAATACACAATTCCGGGTAATATTCTAGTGGTGGTTGTCTTTGCTGTTGTGAACGTCGGCGTGGAAACCGGTCTCCCAGTCGGCGACATAGTTGACGGTGCGCACCGAGCCGTCCGGTTCCACTAAGGAATACTGACCTGGAATAAACAGTAAACTCGGTTATACATTAAGAGTGAGAGTGCAGGCTGCAGTTTATTGGATTATGACTTTTTATGTAATTACAAGTTATATGTAATAACTCACGATTTCTATGGTGTGCTTGGATTACAACGTACACAGATGTTCTAAAGGTTTAACCTGGATCTGAATTTATCTTTTAGACTTGATTTTATAAGCTCGGACGATGATTCAAGTGAAATTTGACCTCTCAATATCGTGGTTCGAGATTTGAATCCCACTCACGCAAATATGTATTTTCGAAGTTATATGTGTGTTTAAAGCGGTATTTACCTAAACCGTAACGGAAGTCCGCCATTCAAAAGGTCAACACCTACCTACTACTGAACGGTAGAAATCATTTCGCGTTTACCTAATCATGACAATCTACACTTTGTGACCTTCGTATAGGGATATTGGTTGTGAGAATTGATTTAATTATATTCGCAGTCGTGATTAATTCCTGAGTCATGCGTAATGAGATACTATGCTGACCTTTCACAACTTCGCCATCACGTTCCTCCTTCTGTTGTTTTATGTCTCCGGTGTGGGGATCGTTCACGTGGTATTCGAAGGCGTATCTTGGGTGAGCGTCCTGGAAAACATCAAAATAAGTTTTTACTCACACCTATAATTACCTTAGACTTGTGAAGAAGTAAAACAAACTACATGCAAAACTTTTTGCATACACTATACATGTAATTTATAGCATTATACAGAAATGCAAGTGAACAAAAGCAGTGATCTAAAACAGATTCATCATTTCGATTTCCGTCCGTCAAGGAATCGATCAAAGACCCACCTACATGCAAACTGCTCTATTGACCAACCGGCCATTTGGGTGGCCCGCTGATGTGATGAAGTTATTAAAATACCTAAAAAGATATAGATAAGGCAAATCATCCGATAGTAGTGGAAATCTGGAGCCTTATGTGTATCGTAGTAAGTGTTACGCAGAACTGTTTGTCTTCGTATGAATTGTTTATTCTAACATACGTGTTGAAAGAATCAGAAATTAGAGATAAGACTACAAGTTATGAAGTAGATACGATTATTTACAATCAATTGCAATGACAATAAATTGTAACATGTACTGACACATATGCCATATAACTTCCACACGAATGAAGTCATATGCAGGTGCTAGTATTATATAATATCTGTTCTTACAGTGTCAGAAATTACCTGTTGTCTTGACATGTTATATAAACTCTTGATAATGATCAGTAATCATTTAATTATTTGTCTGATCGTCGAGCGAATACAAAACCTTACCGCGGCAGAATAATGACAACCACTGCCACATATGTCGTGTAAACGAAGTACTAATTAGAAATATAATTTATATTAAACGATCAATCCACTGTACTCCAACGAGTAATTAGACCATGATTGCAAGGCAATGTTCTGAAATAGCGAGTTAGGCACGCAGGCGTAAGCTCGTTCACACGTAATAGGAAGCTATCGCGATAATAGAGCTATTTGTTTTGAGATTATTCTGCAAATTAACACCTATTTCCATTAATCTTGATGACAATGATGACTTTGCTAATGTATAAATTGATAGTTTTGACGAATTAGTTAATAATTAACTTTCCATCATCAGACATATACCTAATGTATAGAATTAGAAGTAGGTACGTTGTTGTATCCGTACAACAACGTACTTACTTCTGATTCTATTCTGAGTCCTGTTTGTAAGTTCATTGAAGAAAATAACAAATATACCTAAATAAAAAATATACCTATAAATATTAACGAATACTTTTTATAATTAGACATAGTTAAAAAAATGCATTAACAAAATGTTAATCTTGTTGTTAGATTTTATTTATGCTTATGCAAAGCAAAGTTTTTGTTTTACTGTCATATAATTATAGACTAGTTTATATAAAAAAATCTGTGTGATTTTATGATTTCTGTATCATAAAAAAATCTGTGTGATTTATGTATCTACCTAGGAGGGTAAAGTCGCGAGTGAAAAGCTAACACAAGAATGCAGGTTGAGCCGCAGGCGAAAATGTTTTATTATGTATCCAGAGCAAAAAGTTGTAACAAACATTAAGAAAAAGTTGGTTTGGTTAAGTAATAAGATTTATAAGTAAGAAGAATGTATATTACCAACTTCTGTCTTATGTATTAAATTAACATATATGTCATTAACCACAGTACAAGTGCTAATATTTCAAAATCAGTTGCACAAGTAACATATTATAGATAATCGTTTTTCAAATAAACTTAAGACGACTTTCTTAAAGCAATTAGAACAACCAACAGGAAAATTCGGTACTATAGATACTAGAAAAGTTAGCAATTTTAAAATAAGCATTAACTGTCGGACAACTACTTATTATTCTTAAAGAATGTATAATATTGGTACATTAGCTCCACATGTATTTCGTTTCTGACGAATATATGCACTTTGCGTCTTGTGTAACCGAAGTACGAAAGAGTGTAGAGTTTTAAAATGAGGTAAGTAAGTAACAATAAAGTGCAACAATTACGTAAAACGATTTGATGCAAGTTAGTGCAGGGAGAAAATTTTTATTTGAGTCTTCGTCGTTACGCTCGGCTAACATAATAAATGATTCTAAATTTGCATACGTATCTTGTTAATGTAACACTTTACCAAATTCTTAATCTCTACACATAATACAACTGTATAAGGTATGTGTACCTATATGTCTTTGATTTCAAAATAACTGCTTTTTCTACACTCATTGCTTTATTGCAACATAATACATATACATAAAAATAGTTTTAAAATCTGTACATGTCTGTCTCTTATGACCTTGAAAGCGACTAGATCGATTATGACAGGACTTTGACGATAATATTTCACAAGAAGTGACACAGGCTACTTTTCATTTAGAAAATATTAGGGCTGATACATAAAATTCTAAAACCGTGCAAGTGGATAGAGCGGCGCTCTAAACTTGTATGCAAAAATGTGTTAATAATACCAAATGAATTAACGGTTTTGGTTCTTGTTCTTATGCAACGGACATTAAATACTTATGCGGTGAGTACAGTAGCAATTTAGAAGCGTACTTAATTTAATTCATGGATATATTATGAAAACGATGTTTATTTTGTTGCCTAACGTTGCATGATTTCAATAAAAACAAGTGACGAATCGAGATTTAGAGCTCGTCCGTTCAATTAATCAATTTGATTATGTCACCAAATTGCAGGAATGAGGTAACGAACATTAGTATGTGGAAATATTGCTAGTTATAATCATTACACGCTCTATTAAAGCAATTAACGTATGTAGGTGTTACCGCCAGACCTAGGTATAGGGAATAGGGCCTATTATAAGTTGTTTGACATGAAGACAAATTACGGGTATGCGAATATGATATACGTCCATTCAGCTATTTGAGAGACGTGAATAATTACTAAACTATGATAAATTAGCAGTACCTAATTGATTTTTGTTTGTAAAACAAATCTATTTTGCGATATTTTTGGATTTTTGAGACATTATTACACATAAAAAAACAGTAAATACGAAACATGTTTTTGTTAGTCAATGCCAATTTAAAGTAAAACTGAAAGTCTTTTCAAACAGTCTTACTAAACTTTTAAGTACATTTTTCCTACTTCTTTGACTATGATAACGGCACATTTTATAATAGTCAAAGAAATAGGAAAAATGTACTTAGTTAAACATTAGTACTTAGCAAAAACTAATTGGTATTATTAAATTTACTGTCACTTGCATTCTACTACGTTTTTTTAGCAAATCAAAATTTCACCGGAAGTTAACACATTAGAAATTATTTTTAACCAAATACCCCACACACCACTAATGATCAGTAATACTTATACTTATTAGAAATTATAATAATACTTACATAATTCTCCAAGAATTCCGTATGCACGTTTTTCGTAGCATGTGAGGCCGTAGCGACATGTCCGGCGTGTGATACATGTGCAACATGTGCGACTTGGGCAACGGGTGCGACGGCGACGGCTGGTGCGGCAACGTGCGATACATGATGTGTGATGGTTGGTACATGTTGTGTATAAACAGGTGCTGCATGTTGGGTAACGACAGGCGCGACATGTTGGGTTACGACAGGTGCCACATGTTGGGTAACGACAGGTGCTGCATGTTGGGTAACGATAGGTGCTGCATGTTGGGTAACGATAGGTGTAATTTGCTTGGTAATGACAGGTGTAATATGTTGAGTGATGGCAGGCGCTGAATAGTGAGAAACTGACGAGGAGTATTGTGTAGCTGGAGCTGAATACTGAGCAACAGCTGGTGCTCCATACTGGGCCACAACAGGAGTCACATGAGACACGGTGGGCGCTGAGTATTGTGCAACCACGGGCGCTCGGTAAGATGAAGATACGGGAGTGGAAATCGCAGCCGAAGAATATTGACTTAAACCAGAACTTTCTCCACTGTATTCTGAGGTAAATACTTGAGGACTTTGCTGTCTCAGAGATGGTGACGTCGCGTATCCAGCCGATGGAGCAGCATATACTTGAGATACCACAGGCCCACTTGACTGAACGTTGTTGTAAGAGTTAAGAGAAGCCTTTGCAAATGATCCACTTGAGTATGACGATGCGATTAAATTCTGATTGGAGTAACTAGTCTTCGCAGGAGCTATAGCGAACTTTGCTTGTAAGGGTGCAGCTGTTATCTTAGCTATGATGGGTGCTTGAGCGTATGTGGCTTGTGGTGTTACTGTCTTTTGAACTGCAGCAGAAGATAGGCCGGGGGTTGTGGCGTATCCATGTTGAGAAGTATAACCACCGCTGGAGATTTGTGTTTGATATGCCACTGGAGGTTGCACTTGAACAGCCGGTGGGAGGTATGAATTGCTTTGGGAGTACCCTCCAGAATATCCTGAGGCCTGGATGCCACTCGTAGTTAGTTGTACCGCGGGTGCAGGATATGAGTATCCAGAGTCACCGCATCCTTGTACATTTTGAACTTGGCTCAAATGGTAGTTGAGGTCAGGATCATGGTATGCATGAACGCTGGCGAGAAGAGCCGTTACAATGATCACCTGTAACAACATAGTTTTAATTTAGCCTTCATTTTTATTACAAAATATGCAAAGACGCTGGTTAATTGAACTGTGCATTGATTTACTTTTAAGGTAATAAACTTGGTAAAATCAACGGACGTGGTGGACTTAATTGGGTCAAGTAGATACAAAGCTAAGTGACTGTGTCGCCCTTAGTACTCCTTCGGCGCACGAATTAATTTACAAGCTTCGATTTGGTATTTGCTATTTTCAATACCTATTCAAATGCGTGAGAACAAAGCAGCTTTAGAGCAACAAATGATTTTATCTGTATTTCCTGGTTACCTAATCGCATTTACTTTGGCAGTTTTTTTTCAAATTAGTACTTTTTTGTAAAAATAGAATGACAAATTTTAGAAATTTTAAATTTTATAGCTTTTATATATGTTTTACAAAAGCTTATTAGCTTTAATATGGGTTTAATTTTTTTTATAAAAGCTTATTTTTTTGTTTCCAACACAATATCTAAAAAACTTAATGACGACATACTTACCGACTTCATGATGTGTCTGGGTTATTTCACTTTAAGCAGTGGACAACAGAACCAATTACTTCAACGAGTGCTTTAGAACTTGAATTGTATTTGGCAAAGCGTCATTCGAAATGAGAGCAAAGTGGGCCTGCAAAGTCTTATATAGCGATCTCATATGTGTAAGAACGGGTCACACTTTTTCACATTCGCCTTCAATGTAGGTACCGTGGGCGCGGTTCTGTACACTATGAATTAGTGTCTTGCTCTAATAGTGTGTCACAGGAAGAAGATTGATATAAGACCGCGGGTTATTTATGGCTAATTAAAAAACGCTCAAACATTTTCCGTATTAAATTTTATATATACTCATTAAGGTGAATAATGTCAAAAATGTTTGATGAAGATTAGTGCGAGATTGACTATTTCAAAGAATGTTGGAGAAATGCACAGAATGTCAGGCGAGGAGCGAGCGAGTATCATCATAATATGGCATCTACGCGCTTCCTTACATGAAAATACTTGCAATTAATAAGATTTTTACATTTTATCCGATTAACTAAGATTATAGTATCATTGATACAATAAGAAAGTTTATTTTATTTTATAGATCTCTCGTAATGTAGGCAGTGTTTTGTCATTTGTCATATTTTAATCGGCTTAAAAAAGGGGAGATACCGATAATGGATACGTCTCGTATTTTGGGATCTCATTTCTCGGAATTTATGGACATTTAAGTTTATATGTTTATGGACATTTAAGTGACCAGGCGGCCACCTAAAAATAAATTGCTACCTATATAATGGCTGTTTCCAGTAAAGCTTTTTTATCCCTTTTCATTTATAGGGTAAAAATGTGTTATTAAGGTCATTTAGAATTTGTTAATGTTCTGTAACGTGTAAGTAATCCTATTCATGAATCTATTTTCGATTTAATTATGCTTAATTCACGTTATTCCGTGAAACGCATAAAATATGCAATATAGGTACTGGAAATTATAAGCAATATATTATTTAAATTACCGACACAACTAATTGCGCGGACAAATTTCGAGTAATTAAAATTTATCTTTAGTCATCGTAATTATAGAATTTTTCAGGTCCGTGGTAGACATGTCTATAGTTTATTTGTAAATTTTTACTCATGTGTTCATTTTAGATTATATTTTATATGTGTGTTTATTTTAGATTATATTTTCAGCTATTAAACAAAACGCAGTATCTCTAATTTTTTTTCATTTAATTTCAAAATCGTGATGAGTCATAGCTAAAAATAATTTCAGGCATTACCACAGCTTAAATGAATCATCGCCTTATAGATGTAATTAAGCTTTGCAATTTTGATAACTATCATCCTGATAGTTTTCTAAATTGTTACATTGTCAACACGTGGACGTTACGTGCCAAAAAATATATTACTACTATTATTTACTACTACAATTATTTATTTAGTACAAATGTTCACCAAGTCATCGATGTTTGTCTATATTGTGTTAGAAAAATATGAACTTGCATTTTTCCAAAAAAGAAAACAAATATTTGAGACTCGGTTCGGTCAGAATCGGTTGACGAACAAAAGAGGAAAACGTACGAACTCTTTTGTCTTTGGCCATAAGCCATATAAACATACTCATAGACTAACGTAAAACCATAGACAAGTAAATCGATAACATAGAATATACGTCCTACTACTTCAATGCAGGAAGCGTTGCTTAACCGCTGTGATTAGACCATACGAGTGGTCGCCACATAGATATCAGACTTGAAATTGAAATTTTGTGTAATGGGCGATCATTTACATGATTATCGAGTTTGACACACGTGCTAGTAAAACCACCTCGGTTACCATTACACCATAAGCTTTTTACTAGTGTATATTAATATTGCACGTGGCTTATTTACTATAATTGCAAAAAGTCAACCTATTTGTATAGAAGTTGTTACCTATTAAGTAATTATTGCAAAATATTTACACTATGGATAGGTATAGCAGGAAATTTGTCCCTGCAGTTCCGGGACCAGAATAAGGGCTACGGTATCCCCTGCTTGTCTAAGAGGCGACTAAAAGGGGGCTTCCAGGGTTGCGGGCGGCAAGAGTGGGAGCTTAAATCCATCCAGTCAAATGACCACCGGAAGGACGGCGGCATATGTGGTC
>DWTU01001815.1:0-12510 GCA_018251515.1 Cecropterus confusis | reverse complement strand
GTAGCTAGATATTAATTTTTAATTTGCACACCCTGCGTCTCTCTTATCTTAACCCTTAAGGTTAAGATAAGAGAGACGCTTTAATGTAACTATTTTTTAAACTTTTTGTAACCTTATCTTGCAAATAAATGAATTGAATTGAATTGAAGGAGGAAGGTCGAGGAACCCGGCAACGGGGACCAAAGGCATCCCTCCCTTGCAGCCCAGCCTTCTTGTCCCGGCTTGAGCTTTAGACTCGTCATAAAACCCGATGAAGCTGTAAAGGCCAGTAAGGCCAACAGCAACAACACAATTGCTAAAAAAGAAACATAAAGTATATTTCTGCTTCTTTTTTACATACACTCAATACTCCGTGCATTTCGCACGCCGTCAAATGACACACATATACACATGATTATTCGACATGCCCTAATTAAAAATCAAATTGCTAACTTTTTCCTTCAAGTTCAAGATTTATCAGACATAATATTTGTTTACAGAACATCCATCTACAACTTGGGAACGCAACGACCAATCGCCAACTTTTATTAGGGGTTACTTCTTACGGTTAACAGGCGTGAGAACTTAATAAAACTCCATCGGAAACTATGGTAACATCGATAGCAATGGTAACAAAAGGGATGTAACGAAATATCCTAAGTGTGATCGTCATATTTCAAGTTTAGATCAGCAATGGATTAAGTATAACAGTGATAACAAGATATTGTTATTCGTCATTATTTAGGTTTAATATAACCATCATCACATGCTCTTGTTTTTGTCTTTACAAAGGAGATTTTTATACTTAATTAAAAACATGCCCTGACCATATTTATTTGAACACGGGGGGGGCGTAAGCGCCACATATAGCGGATATCATCTACATTTGTCGTAATTAATTAATGTCGTATGGGACTCAATGTTAATAAAAATATACAATGTTGAAATTAAACGAATACTTTCCGTCGTAGGCTCAATTTGTTAATGATAACTCAAAGAAGTATGAATAATATCATGTTCATGCTTTCGCAAGGAGTCCAAACTGAATTGAAATAAATTGTCCAAAAAATTTTTTTTGCGAAAATTAATGGCCAATACATTGCTCAAATTTTACCAAATGATTTGTGGCAAAGTAAACAGAACAGAGGAAAAGCTATATCAAATCAAAATAAGTGATATTATAAGTATGTAATTTAAAAATAACGCAATAAACACTATTAATTTGAATTTATTTTACATTTAACGTAATTTATAATGTGTACGAAAAAAAGCATAGCTGAATGCTTGATAGAACCGGTCAACAGCCGGCTCATAACACTAATAGTCTATAGGTCCAACTAAATAACTTCTACATCTTTGTTAGGCTCATACTTGCTCCTAAGGAAAAAATCCCAAGTACTTGTTATACGCATTGTCTATTTAAAGTCGCTAAAGAGGCGAGCTGTGTCTCCCTTATAATGGGAAAACTTATAATTCATATATCCACATTAATTTAACACATACACCACGTAATCACGCAAACACAACGTAAATCATAATTTATATCTTTTTGTAATAAATAATGTATATTGCATTAAAATACTTTCAGAAATCGATGAGAGTGTACTATCTACGAAAGTTTAGGTGTTATTGTGTTTTAATTATCAAGCAGATGGATGCAGAAATCACACGGTTGGATCCAGTACTACAACGTTGTTTTATAGTTTAACAATATATTATTTAAATATCCCAAAATGGTGACATAATACGATAATGAAAAATATTCTTAATATTCATAAAACAATGATATTAAATAAATAATACATGAGGACTAATCTATATTCACGCGTTATATCAATTTGACATTTATCAATAGTTATTTCTTTGTTACAATGTATGAGAGTACATTGATATATTTTCCTGTATATGTGTATGTATATATAGTTTGTCGGTAGGAGAACGACTGAGGAGAAACAATGGTGATTCTAAAAACTAGCAATTTAAATAATTATGTAGGTAGTTAAAAGTATAGAATAATTTTTCTCGAGTTTATAATAATTTTATGTGATCTAATGCGAGTCTGTAGTCGCCTTTATGTTGTAAGGCTGTGGGTACGCTGCGATATTTGACTAATTAATTATCTTACTAATAGAACAAATCTATCGAATTATGCAGCAACTGGTTGTGTGTCAATATTTGGTTTTCAATTTACTGTCAGTTTATTTTATTGTAGAAGACTAGTTCATCCTAGCACAGGGCTTGTCTATGTCTATACTTATCACTAGATTCGATTGTAATAATGTAATTTAGTTAAGACTTAAAGTTATAGTATTCGTTGGGAAGATGTACAGTATTTTTTTTAATACACGGGGGTCGCAATGTGATTGTTGACCCAATGTCCTTTAATGGTATTGTATGTATGCATGTATACGGTATGTATATGGTATATATGTATGTGGTATTTTTGTTACAACTTTTTATTTAAATACCTTTTTAATTCGTTCTATGAGAGGGTCAAGCTTTGCAACTGAATTTAAAACCAGTTATCCGCAACCGATTGAGCCGAAGTTTTATTTATATGTTTGGTTTTAACTACAATTCGTCATTCCCTCAATCTTATCATTCTAAATCTAATTTTGCTTAACAATGATTATTTTTTAAACATTTGACAAACAATTTGACGTTACTAAAAAGCTGTTATTTTATTGTTCTTTTTCATTTCTGAACAATTTAGTAACGATAGTTTGTAGTGTATCCGCAGCCTTCTCTAAAATAGAATCAATACAACGTATTAAGCAATTAGGCTCTTCATATCCATTTGTAGCTAGAAACATAATAAAGGTGCCTGAATGTTATATATTATTGTTTAAATGGTTAGAATATCTTTCGCGTCTTTTTTATGTTGTCTTCACGGTTCTGTTAAGTTTCTCAAAGTAATTATATTAATTTGGCTTAATCATCAGATTTAAACATATTTTTTTTATAAACTAAGGCAGTGTTATCATTTTTGTTAAAAACAAATACACAAATTGTTTGAAAATCATACTGTCTTACTCAGTATTTGTGTAAGTTTTTTTTATTTACCACACTAGTGCCTACTATTTCGACTACACCAATTGTTCAATGTTCGTTCATCTTAGGATAAGATCGACGCTGCTGCATATTGCAGGCGACAACCTGCATCAAGCAGTAAGTTTGGAATCTGTAAGTGCGTGTTGTACAGTGGAGACGACATAGGATATTAAATTTTGAGCAAATGAATCCAGACCTTATACTAGGCTGTGACTATGCCTGAATTGCTTGTATATAAATATGCGAAGAATTGGCAAAGTTAAACCGTGATTCAGAATACTAGTGGCGCCATCTATTGAGGAGTTGCGGAATAAATGCTACACAAATAAAAATAGAAAATAAATTGCAGTCTATACCCAAGGGTATTAGAAATTATTGTAAATTTGTAATAAAACTTTCTTCCATTATGTTTCTTTAATGGAAAGTCAACAAAGTGTCTGCTGCGATTCTGCCAAATGTTGCTGATGCCGATTTTTTCACATCCGCGGATGTGAATGCGGACGCGGATTTTCAAAGGCGGATCTATGCGGAAGCTCCGCATTCACGGATGCAACTGGTAATGATTTATTTACAAAAAAACAGTTCGTCGCAACTTGTATTATGATTATCCGCGGATGCGGATGCAGATGTCCAAATCTATGCGGAAGTTCCGCATTTGCGTATGCGAATATTCGCAACATCCCTGCTGCTTACATATCAATTTATATTAAGTATAATATGTAGCCTTGCCTATAATTTACAAAAACGATTGCAAAAGAAGGATATATTAATAGCAAAAAGACTGTAGTGCACATTATTATAGACTAAGTGCACTTTTACCTCACCGTTATTTGTATTTTAATATTCTTCAAAGGCCATTAATATGCTGACTACGGATGCTTTAATAATATAAAAGTGATGTACTTGTATATTTTAACCCAAATATTATATAAAACAAATCATTTATGATTGCAGAAGACTTTAATACCGAATGTTCTTCTCTACTGTACTACGATAGATATATTGACGTTTTGTACTCAACCTGCGACACGCCTGACACTTATCTATTAAGGGCTTGTGACTATGTAGCATTTAAAATTGTACATTGTAAAAAGACGCAAAGCTATTTTTTATAATATTGAAATTTATGTTTTCTATTATATGTTAATTCGGCATAAAGCCACTAACGGAATAATGTTATCATGTACCACCTGTAAAACTATGTTGACTAAATAAATGATTATTAATTTATTTTTACCTCTTTGTATTGTCTTTGTATCCTATTTTCACTTCCATGTTATTATCATTGAGAATGTCTTATTATTATATACAAAAGATAAAACTGACACGCTACATAAATATGTAAGGTATGTAAGGCATCTATCTATCAGCCCCGGATTTACAAACTAGTATGCGTATCACAGCAGAAAATTAGTTAATTTAAAAAATAAAGCAATCCTTTTGATGTGGTGACGTAATGCTGTGATTGCGCGCGCTCCTAGATGCGTTGGATGTAACCTAATCTTGATCAGTGTCTGGTATCTACGGTACATGAAGTCCGTAGTGAGATTTCAATTTTCATTTACATTTATTTTCTACCAGAATTTTATATTTTTAGGGAAAAAAAATATAAAAATTAGATTTGTGGCAATTCCGCCAGGATTCAAATGAAACGATTGAGAAGAGTGAATATTTTATTTTACAATTTCTTAAATTTCTTCGACTCAATGAAAAATGAACAAAATAACAAAAGACGTGTCACATTATCACAACAAAAACTATCATAAGTTCCTCAAAACTATTACCATAGATAACTAGATTTATATTTGTAATAAAAAATGTACAACGCTACCATTAAAAAGAAATAGTAAAATGCTAATTTTGTAAACAACAACTTCAGTAAGTAATTAATTACATTGTCAAGTTGGTGCTCATTATTGTACAATAGTGAATATCATAATTTGTTGGAATGCGGTTCACAATCGATATTTTAAAATGCAAACATAATCACTTATATGAAAGAGTCACTAGAGCACTCTAGCCACTTAGCTGTATACCTGTAATAGAAACCATACTAGTATATGGTTAAGTACCTACCTACCTGTAGTATTTCATGTTCGAGCCACGTACTGCACAAAGATATAGTTCAAGTTTCGCACAGGTTATTTTGATGGTGCTTAATAATAAAACGGCGCACAGAACCCGGGAGCAAAGCACTTATCATATATTTTTTAATAATGATCAAAATGTCTGTTTCTACATAACAAAATCCCAGAAATAGCAACAAAAACGAAATATAGGAATGACGTAGATAGAACGATTCTTTTAGTATTTTTTTTAAGAATAAATTACATTTATCTATAGTGTGTGCTTAACCCACAAAGTACGTCTAGATTACAAAAAAGCGGCTTAACTTTGCAACCGTAAAAACTATTACAATCGATTTTACTTGTAGCCATACAATATCTTTGGCTTGGCCATAAGACACCCACACTTTAAATATTAGAACGAATCAAATCGTATATTGTACACCTTCGAATAATAACTATTTATTTTAAGTTTAACTCTATTCTTACCAAAACTGATAAGACTAATACTAAAAGAATATATTCGTAATATGACCTACTTACCGTTTTGGTAAAATTTGAAATAAATGTATACAGCGAAATTTTTTTCCAGTAAAAATAGAACATAATCAAACAACACGATATATTTTTTTGAACAACACTTATTGAATTTATAAAATTAATATCATTTGTCGCAACTTCTCAAATGTTATCTTCAAAATCGGTACAATAATACAAATATCCATTCGTTATATGTACTTAAATCTAAATTACAAATAACATGTTCAAGTACATTAAAAAACTATAACTGTCATACTTTTTCTCTACTACAAGTTATCTATCATAACTGACTACGTTTCATATTTATTGTAATGGAACTATAATGCAATATGGCAGCCTAATAGCCGGCAAAATATTCAATATTTACACATGATTATTAATATTAGAATAATTATAATTATTAAAAGTCAATTAAACCTAAATAAACTTACCAATTTGCACTTTTACATACCATTGTCCATAATATTGATTTCAAAGTTACCAGTTCCAGTTACAAGTTCAAAGTTTTTTACCAAAATATAAATAATCATACATGCTACTAGATGGTACATACCTGTTTTTCTCCCAAAAGTAAACGAAAATGCATAATTTTAATGTTCTATAAAATAAATGCTCGCAAATAAAATATTATCCATAAATACATACAAATAATGACATGTTCCTTCTCGCTATTCCAAATTAAGAGTCCGAAATAACTATAACATCAAATATATTTTACGGTAAACAATATTCATGCATAATTAATAAGTAACCATAGTTATAGGATAACACTCTGTAATTTACTGAACTGAGCAAAAGTAATGGGATGACAATTTATGGACCCTAACTGCAATAAATGATAAAGTTGCTGTATCTATATACATTTCGTTTGCGAACTTATGTGCGTATTATCAATATTATTTTGCTACAAAGGCGAAGGAAATCCTACACTGCGCAGTTCTCTAAACTTCTCTATAGATTTTTTTAAAATGGATACCTCACAATACAGGGTCGATGATAATACTAATGTAGTATTATTTATTCACTTGCTGCTACGGTCGCCTTACACACCAGTCAAACATTTTATCAAGTGGACCCCATGCTCTGGCTATACTCAATAGGCATTCTTTTCTACAAATGTTCCATTTCTACATACAATAATTGATATTAGATACGCTTCAGAATATCTAAATATTTTAACTTGGTCGACTGGTGATTGTCAAGGCAATATGGCAGTGTAAGTTTATTTCATGCTACATTTATATTTTTATGAGAAGATAACAATGTTTATTTTTAAGTACGTAGGTAGGTAAGGGAATCAAGAATTAAAATGTAGTAGCAAAAAGCAAGTAAACACGAGAACGTTCTGATATAGCCTTCTGAGAACCACTTCTGAAACTGATACTAGAGATAAAGCATTTAATACGCCGTAGATCATCAATCACTACACGCCGATTATTGATATTACTTACGTGATAATTAACGCCTATTTTATTAAATTTTGCACAATTCCTGCGGAAACAAGAAGGGGTAGTTTCACATAATATAAACTATCTTCGAAGGTGAAAATTTTGGGTATCATAAAATTTAAAACAAAATATAAAAACTAGAACAAATTTAAACTGTGCACGGTTTATCACTAACTTCTTACGCACTAAGTTATATTACACCACAAACACATACAGTAGATTCAAGTAAATCGCGCCACGACTTAATTATAACATAGTTTCCGTCTGCCTATTTAATATTTAATGATAAATATTTCATAGGTAGATGTCCTGGGTACTAAAGTTCAATGTCCTTGGTAAATAAAATAATTTTAATTAAAAGCTACTCCAAGTCTACCTTTCATACATAGCATTATAAAAATTTATATAGAAATAAAACAAAAACTGTCCTATTTAAAATAGTGGAGTGAAAATATTTATAATCTAACAATTTATCATTAATTTCCTACGAGGTAAATTATCCTAAACATTTTGGTAAAACATTATTTTTGTCCAATAATACGAGATAACTATTTCTAACATCTTTGCCACCCGACCTAAAATAATTCCTAAGGACAAATAAATTATTTATATGTTGTGGTTACAAATCATTCTCACGCACACAAAAAACAGTAGCTAACTGCACCACTCAGTCCTCAATAGTAATAACAGTTACAATATCGTCTTGGAAACCCACAGAATCCTCATCGACCAAGTTTACCACATCTTCATCATCTTGTTGATTGGAGGTGCCCGGATCTTCCTCCTTCTGGTACAGAGAGAGCACATCGGATATTATAGGCGCGTGCACCATTGAATGTAAATTACCTTCTTCTTCGTCCACAGAATGTTGGCTTTCATCGTCGAGCGTGATTTGACTGTTCTCGTCATACAATATAGGTTTAGTTTCTTCGTCATCTGGTTCCTCATTCGCTTGTTCTTCAGGCTGTTCTACTTCTTCTTCTTCGTCATCGGTATATCCGTAATACTTCTCATCGTCTTTCTCGTCCTTCGGAACGAACGAGTTGATAAGTGCGGGCAGATCCGCATCACTAATGAACACTTTTGTAGGATCCGAGTCCTCTTTATCGCACTCGTGATTTGAGAATAACTTGGAAGATGTGAAATACTTGTGACACGACTGACACTGGTTCTGCAAGTGTGCGCGGTAGTGGTTGTGCAGGTTTGGAAAGTCGTCGCCACACACCACACATGTCTCTTCTTTCACCATTCCTCTGTAGTGGATCTTCTTCAGGCTCTTATGTACAGACTTCATGTGCCTTGTGAATGGTCCGTATTTAACGAACTTCTCGCCACACATTCGACATTTTATCGGTTTTTTGTTATACTTTCTACTCCGATGAGAGAACGCGTGGATATTGAATGCATCCATGGTTTTGAATTTCAAATCACAAAACCGACAAGATATTGAGCCAGAGCTCTTATGAATATGATCGTGCATGCGTTTCGAACTCTTCTTGGTCATGGGTTTGAAACAGAAGCGGCATTCCTCGTACTTCGGGACGTTTTCATTGCGCGTGTTAGCATTCCCCTCATCTTCGGAATCAATAGCGCAGAGATGATTGTCAAAGTCCGCACGAGAGGTGAAGTATTCGTTGCATTTCTTACATTTGTTTTCTTCGTGGTAATCGAGATGCCTATGAAGATTAAAGAATATTTTATTGCAAATTGGACATTTTTCTTCAACAGATTCCTTCGGCAAAATTATCCACTCTTTATCATCACCGTGAGCATCCTTCATGTGGTAAATCATTTCTCTAAACGCCACAAAGGTTTCGTCGCAATGTTCACACTTCGTCGGATTGTCGACGTTCAATTGTGAAAAGTGGTGGTTTTTGTGTTTCCGATATGTTGTCATAGTGTTAAATTTCCTAGGACAGTAAATGCATCCATAGTAGCCTATAGTCCGATGATAAATCTTATGCGTATTGAGGGCGTATTCGTTTTCAAAAACTCTAAAGCAGTAATCGCATACAATTTCTTTTTTGGCCTGAGACGCTTCCTTAAAAACCTTGATCCCGTGTTGAGTTCGTAAGTGACAATCGAGTTTCACTTGCAAATGGAAAGCCTTGTAGCATATTTGACACTTTATCTTCCTGGGGTATATTTCAGTGTTTCCCAATAGCTTTTTCTTTTCGCAACTAAACGTTAAATGGCCTTCTAAAAATCTTAATGAACTAAAGTAATCGAAGCAATAGTTACATCGCAATGAATTATGGTAATCTATGTGTCTCTCAAAGTTACCCTTGCTGGCAAGAATTTTGAGACAGATGGAACATTGGAACTCCTTCAAGGGACCATCTAATGTTTGAGTTGTGCGCTCAGCAATCCAGGTTTCGTTAATACCGTGGACGTCACGTAGATGATGATGCAGGTCATAGCCTCTGGTAAACTTTTCTTCACATTGCGGGCAACTGAGAGGATTATCCACATATTTTTGTGTCAAGTGACTTTTGATATGATGATTGTGATTCTTCAGTGAGATCGTTTTCTTGCCGCAGAATTTACATTTAAAGAACTCCGGCTTTCGTAAATGGGCTTCTTCGTGAAATTGCAACCGTCGCTCGTCGAGGAACACCTTGGCACACAGTTTGCAGGAATAGTAGATGGGTGGCGGCGCGTCTGGGTCCTCCTTGATCATCTTACTCTCCGGGTGCGTCCGCCGTAAGTGCCGAATGAGTTTCACTACGTCCGGATAGTACCGTACACAAATGGGGCATTTTACCTTACCCTTTCTCAATTTCTCGATGCGTTTCTTATGCGATTGATGATCAAAGTTGTGCCCCTTCACGTGCCGTCGGAAGTAATCCTCGTCGATGTAACCTTTGCCGCATATACTGCATTTGTACGGGCCGTTCTCATCTTCGAAGTGTAACCGTATGTGAAGCTCTAATCTCTTCTTGTTTGTAAACTGCAGGTTACATATGTGACATTCGTGCCGATTGCCGTACAGGGAGGTTTTGGACTTGTGCCAGATGATGTGGTGTTTCAGGGAAGTTTCAGAGTCGCAAACTTTGTTGCATATATTGCAAGTGTGGGTTCCGTCGAATACACTCTTGTCCACTGTATTCGGCATCTCGGTGCCCACGATGGTGTTCTGGATGCTCTCGCCTCGTTTGTAATGTATCGCCATGTGGGAGAGGTACACTTTACGGTACTGGAACACCCGCTTGCAGATGGAACACTGGTAGTCTTTGGTTTTGAAACGAGTCTGCTTGTGGAAGTTCATGTGTGCCTGCGCAGCTCGTAGATGCTTGCTCTTACGATTGCAAATGGAGCACGTAAGGAGCTTTGGGTCCAAATTCGTGTCATGGTAGTGGATTCGCATGTGCATTTTGTAATGGCATTGAAACCGGAATGTCTGCAAAAAAAAAACAAATTTGGAATGTTTTAAAACATATTGATGAAAGTGAACGGACTAAGAAAATTATTGGACAAACAATACACATATTACAAAAAATAAAGTTGTACCTATATAATAACCTAAGAACGGATCTATTTTGTAAATCTTACCTCTTTGCAGACAAAACATTCGTACTTCTTCTCCAGAACCTTACCCACATTTGTATGCCAGTTCACGTGTCTCTTGAGTGAAATCAACGTAGGCATCTGCTTGTTACAAATGGGGCAAGTGAAACCGCTGAGATTGACCAGCGGCATTTCGTCCTGGGCGGAGACCTCACCAAAGCCGTTGTGACTCTGGATCGTGTCCAGGGGTTCCGCCTTTGTCACAACGACTTCACAAAAATCCGCCAGATCCGGCGCCGACACGTCCTTTTTCGGCGTCGTCTGTTTTAACCGGTGCACCAACTTTATGTGATTGGCCAGCGAACTGCAACTCTTGAATGTCTCCTCACACTCCATGCAGGTGTACAAATTCCTAGGCTTTATATTCACCGAAATATGCGTCTGGTTGTGTTCGTTTATCGCGCTTACTTTCATCTCGATATCGCATATAAGACAGCGTACCGAGCAGTTCTTGAGGTTGATTTTCGCTCGCTTCGTCCCCGCTGTTATGGGATGCTTCGTTCGCTTGTGTTGTACTAGCAGCCGTTTGTACGAGAACTGTTTCTCGCAAATATCGCAGGTATTATCGTCCCCCTCCTCTTGACTAGAGTCTGATTCTGATTGTTGCATCACTTCAGTCAACAAATTTCCTGACTCATCCTGACTCTTATCTGGTGGTTCTGTTTTAATATTTATTTCAGCTTCTGAATGTCTCGCTATGTGCGAGTCCAGAGCTTTCTTATAAGTGAATTTCTTATCACATATACCACATTTTAATGGGCCAGTTGAAACTTTTGTGTTGCTGTACTCCGATTGTACTGATACTGAGTCATCAAGTGTACTCGCTCTGAAAACGAATTTATTTTAGTTTCAAATTCAAAGTAATAAATTCAAATTCGACTGAGCACGTAAATAATTAAAAATTAATTTTAAGCATATATAAAGTATTTAAACATGCAAAAAAAAGTATATTTTAAGGCAGGAAACATTACCTTGATTCGTCATCATCCGGATCTTCCATGTTAGACATGTGAGCTGCCAGGTGGGTCACCAATTGTTCTTCAGAGGCCAATCTTTTCTTACAAATTCGACAATCATAGCGTTTGACAGTTTCCGATGATCCGGATGCCACTGACGTCCCTTGCATGTAATGCGCTTTGATATGAAGGTAATACGACGCCTTCTTCATCAAAACTTTTTGACATAGCGGACATTCGAAACTACCAGTGTACTTCCCTTTTATGCACCCGTTAAAATGGGCATTGTGGGAGTAGTAATCAGTATAGGGTTTCTGACAGTAGATGCACGGTATAGTAATCAACCCGTTTCCGACTGGAGTGTCTTTTCCGGGTGTAACCTTTTCCTTTTTGGGCGCTGCAGCGTGAACCACTCGTAAATGTTTGTCCAAATTATCAATGGATTTGAACTTCGCGTTGCATATATCACATTCGTTCTTCGCCGGACGAAGTCCGTCTATCGGCTCCAGTGCGACCTTGAGCTCTTTCAAGGGCTGTTTCAATATGCATATATCATGATGCCGTTTCAGCATTATCTTCAATTTGAACGTCTTACCGCATTTATCACAGCTGAGTTTACTATCTTCATCCTCTGCGTCCTCTACATTATTGGAAACTACCATTTCATGTTCGCGCAAAGTGTCTTGCTTTCGGTTTTTTTCAGATGTATGCATCCTCATATGATTAATTAAACCCCTTTTGCTATCAAAACTTTTACCACATTCTTTGCACCTGTGCTCTAAAAAATCATCAGAATCCGTTTCTCCTGAGAATTGTGGGCTGTTGCATTCATAATCTGAATCCGTATAATAGTTTGATTTAGGTCGCTTTTGAGTTTTTCTAAGCTCCTGGATACGTTTAGTG
>DWTU01001814.1:0-12516 GCA_018251515.1 Cecropterus confusis | reverse complement strand
GATGTATTTTTTATCAGATTAAAGTAGCAAACGAGCATGCAGTCCACCTGATGTTAAGTTACTACTGTCCATGGACATCTGTTACCAACTTAATTTAATACAGGGGTTCTACCTGAAGTCGACCACAGATGCGTTCCTACTCTCGAGAACTAATATGATTGCCTCATATATAAGTGAGCCGGTAACTACAGCCTTTCAACGAAACGTAAGAACTGCTTCACACTTGATATAGGCGGTGATACCTCCAAAGTGGAACTACACTGGTTCTGTAAAAGCAATATATGTAACATATATCATGCCAAATTAGATTCATTTTCATTAACAATTAATTATTAGCTTCTATATGGATACGCAGGCAAATTGCGCTGGGAAGTTTGTCTCTCGCTTACCAAACCTTTTAAAGTAGAATTCAACAGCGCTTGCCAGTAAACTGTGAAACCATGATCTAACGGAAGTGGAAATATCAAGTCATCGACAACTTTTACATAGTAATAAGATTACAATTTGGGTGATAGGGCCCTTATCCGAGGCATTACATATTAGTCCCCAGAGGTTGCAATGGATCTATGGCCGACATCAGGTTGGACTCTGATCCGTGGTTGATTACAGATGTTAATAATCGGCAGTGGCCACTTAACGTTAGATCGATGGTATATTCACTTGCTAATGGAGTAAAATTAAACATTATTTATTTAAATGCGAGCTCGTAAACCAAGTAACTTCATCTTGTGTTGGATATTCATTACCCAGTAAGTTACATCATAAGTACTCATGACGTTTCTTAATAACCCGTCTGTATGATAATGCAACGAACTTACGTAGGAAGTAATTTGTATAGTAATTGTTATGAAGAGCACTGGACCTAGATTTATGGGTATATCAAAGTGCAATAACCCCATGCCACTTCGGTGACATGCAGTGTGTTTTGAATGGAATTCCATTTGACAATAAAGAAGACGCAGCCTTTATATATTAAAGGTAACGGCATGAGTAACTTCCACAGACAACAACTTTTATTTTATCAAACACATACAGGAACGCATACTGATAGAATGATTATAGACAATAGATTTAATGGATTTACTTATTACCTATTGGATAGCGTAATTCAGTATTTGTTTCAAAATAAAAATAAGAACAAGACATGATTAAATTAAATAAAATAAAAAATGCTTTATGTCAAATGATACTAATTTGAAGATATCAATAAAAATATCATAACAAAACAACATAATAGAACTAGGTTACTTTACCATGCATATAAAAAACGCTAACTCAAAAGACAATATACCTGACAGCACAATAGTCAAAGGAAAATCAAAAAAGGCAATAATAATATTAAAATGAAAAAACCCACCCGCGATCCAAATAATTAACTGAATAAACAAGCTCTCAATCGATAGAATTTTGAGGCAATGTGTTTTTACTACATCCACTTTACATCCACTTCTCCTTTATCAACTTACGTATGTCTTAATGAAGGCCTCTTAAATTCTTATGTTCTCCATTTATTTACGATACTTACATAAGTACGTAGTAAGAAATAAAATATACTATTAATATAAGTACAAATTACCTAAAATATTATAACGTAACAACTATTAGACGACCTGCGTGGCGAAGCGGTCACCATACCGGTCTGACACGCAGTGGGTTCGGGGTTCGATCCCCGGCCAGGCAGACATCTAAACGATGAATTTAGATTTCTGTTCTGGGTCTGGGTGTTTATGTATTCGTCTTTGTGTGCCCATGGTACCCACGACACAGGAGAAAATCATAATATGCTATGGGTGTAGAAAACATTTAAAAAAAACTATGTATGAAGAGTATGATGATTTTTCTTACACATAAGATACAATGAAAATCATCTAGTTTAACTGCGTTCATCTAACAGCAGTCTCAACGATTAAGTAATATTAACATGCGTAAATCTCACGCGATAACCGAGTATTTACTACTAGTTGCGCTCCGCAGTTTCACCGCCATTTAACAGAATCTTACTAATATTGTAAATTAAAATTAAAATGAGAAAGTTTGAGAGTATGTATGTGTATTTGTTACTCTTTCACGCAAAAAACTACTGGTCCGAATTTACCAATATTTGTCACATAGACAATCTATGGTCCAAATTAAGTCATTACTTATTACTGTCATATTAACTGGCTGGCTAATACTGGCTTATTAACTTAATTTCAATAGCATTTTTTTCATAGAGTATATAGACCTTAATGAAGCAAATACTACATTGAAACGAAGACTAAATATTATATCAAGATACAAAGAGTTTTGGTTTGATGCGATTTGAAACAGACCGACACGTTTTAAAAAAATAAAAACTTATATTTCATATCCTCAGTCCCTCAAACACTTTGTTTTACAAAAGTAAGCGATGTACAGGGGAACTTGCATTTGAATTACATGTATGAAATAAGTAATTGATAGGAAGCAGGTTAGTGGCAAACAATATCGGACAATCGATTGGCCGTGAAATGTGGAGCGGTTGCGCAATGAAAACCAAGCTGACCACCTAGGCTGTCTGGTTTCACGAACGTGACCCGCTAACGATTTGACCTATGTTTTGGTTAATATTTTTCTTTGTTATTCGCTATAACTTACAGATTTTTAATAGTCCTAAAAGACAATTAAGATAATTTACATTTTGTAGTTAGTACGAGAGTAATAATTAAATCACTTTACTACTATTATAAACGTAAACTTTTTAAGAATGTACGGACGAATGTTTGTTAATGTTTCACGTTAACATTACTAAACAGATTTGGACGATATTTGACACACAGATAGCTTATATCCTGCACGCATACATAGGATACTTATATCATGGTAAACAAAGGACGCGGACGGATTTTCAGGCAAAACTTCTATTTATATGTATGGCCACTTAATTAAATTCTTACACTGGTGTAATTTTGATTCATAATTAATCTTTAGCTTACCATTGTGTCCGACATATTTTCAATGAGTTTGATTATTTTTTTTAATTCTTGAAGATATTAGACTATGTTAATCAATCTGATTGCATTTAAAACTAATTTCCAAAGGTTATTAGCATTTTTAAAATGTATTATATACTTTGTATAATATATCGATAATGATATGAGTGGTAGAATTCCTTATGCAAGGCTTTTCAGATTAGCCATCCTGGGTAACAACGCATCTGTAGCTAACCTTAGGTAAGAATTTGATCTTATCAAGGATTGCTTACAGATGTCCATGGCAGTGATCACTTATCATCAGGTGGACTGAATGCTCGTTTGCTACTTCCACGTTATAAAAAAATACTGAATAGGCACTGACTTGCGAATGGTTTTGAAATGTATCTAAGTAAAGCTACTTCCGATTAAATCAATGAACACTAATCAGTTCCGGTCGCACTCTAGGGACAATGTCAACAAAAGATATAAATAGATATTACGTGCGCTCGTTGAAATCTTTTGTATGGAACTTTTGGTAATAGGTCGCTGTTGAAAAATGTAAGTCAATTAAATTGTTAAATAAATAAATCAAAACGATGTTACTATAAAACGTATTTGAAATGTTAATTTAAATTATATTATGTGTAATAAGGTATGACCATTACGTACCTAATAACATATGTACGTTACGTTACGTACATCCGTTGGTAGAATTATTTGTGTTTTTTTTTTTATTAGATTTAAGTAGCAAACGAGCACACAGTCCCATGGAAATCTCGACATGTAAGCAGCTTTATCTATAAAAAACCATCGGGTAAAACTACAATCCTTTTCTGAGTTGACCACTTATCATTAGAAAAACCTGTTTTTTTGTGACTTCAATTTAATAACAATGTATTTTCCTTAAAATTTTACCTTCTAAATTACCAATGTATTAATTTGACATTAGGTACTATTCGATATCTTAATGACTCACGCACGATCTCCAAAAAAGTACACGGCTTACCGAAAACATACTTACCTTTTATCAATAACACTTAAATAAAATAATTACCTTGATAAAGTGGTCGCTGACTCGTTGCTAATATCTAAAACCACTTGCGGGAGACACATATCAGATAATATTTGCAATTTATTTGAACAGTAAGAAATATAGCATAATAGCTTTCCATTAATAAATATATAATGCTTTCTACACTTATAGTTCCATACTAGGGTTTTTTCTGTGATGAGGGTGCTGTGTAAATACAGAAACGAATATACAAACACCGAGACCCAGAACAGAAAACTAATTTTATAATTCAGGTCTCTGGTCGGGGATCGAACCCGGAGCCCACAACATCTTCGGTATAATAGCTGCACCGCCCCGCAGGGCGTCAATTAATAAGCTCCGAAGTAGACAGTACGATGACCGAGAAAGTTTAATGTAAGATTAAAGTTTTACTTTATAAGTGTTAGTATTTGCACCAAATAGGTTATCAGAAAAGATTGAAGCTATCAAAGTGATTTTTCCGTCAGGTTATCTAATAACACACAAAAAGTTAGATTTATGCGACCCGTACATGTAATATACATGTAGTAAGTCATGTATTTTTTGTATAAACTCGGGTCAAACCGGGAGTTCTAGCTAGTATTGTTGTATACAAAGTTTAACAGGAAATAGCCCATATTGATTTGTTTAATACTTACTAAATAAATTAAAAGTAAAAAAGTAAAAAAGTATTTAAAAGCACGTCAAGAAATTAATTCCCAAGACAACCTTAAAAAATTATTTTATCCTTGAACAATTATGATGCACCTAACAATACAATAAACATATTATTGCAGCATCATTCTGTTTAGTATTATCCTAACGTTTTACAACCTAACACAGTCACCAATAACTTTAAACTAACAGCCTGCCAATGTATACAATAAATTTTACGCATATGAACAAAGAAATTAGTTGTTAAAGGAAAGCCTATCGGAAATTCCCGCAAGGTCTAGACGTATCACAAAGAAAGCCGTTGATTCATTATCAACAATAAAATATTAATAATTCACGCATCACTCATCGTACGGAAAAAATTATAATTATTTTCAAAAGATCTCAAGGCATTGCATTTCATGCAAATTATTTACGGCATAATTTTTATTTATGTATGCAAGAATATGCATTGTTAATGCATTCTCTTAAAGTTGGGAGTGAACAATTTGTCACGCATAAGATTCGTCGATAAACAAATTTTAAATCATTTTAAACGAATCGGAGTGGATCTTCCGACGTGATATTTATTACATTCGGTATACGTACGTTTTCATCTCATTATTATTCCATCGCTGGGGTCTCCTCTCAGAATAAGGTAGGATATCAGTTGATAGAATTCACATGCCTTTGGGAATTTTTATCTCAGGTGTGCAGGTTCCGTGTTCAGGTTCATGATGTTTTTCTTCATTGTAAAGTAGTGATAAATAATTAATTTCTAACACGCACATTATTTTAGAAGAAGTTCAGTGGTGCCAGGAATTTGAACTTCGGACCCTCGATTGAGAGGACGTGTTTCAACCATTAGGCTATCATAAATGAGGCTGAGTATAAATAGAAACAAATCAATTTACCTTTTATTTATAGACGATCTAAGTCATAAGGACCAGTTATTCCAGCTAAAGCGTACGTGACCTAGAACTCTTGGACAGGATTTTTTTGTATAACTGTCGATGGCGAGAGTGCCAGGTACCGTTATTTTGATATCCCATGCAAAGATTCGAAGATATGAATGTCAACGAGTTCTGCAAGGATTGGAATGTATTCACACACGATGCGTTTACCATCCAACCATCAGCATTTTATCGCCCATGGCTGGATGCGTCTTCTGGTGGAGTTATGCCATGTTAGAGCCATCTGCCTTTTCGCCTGGATTGTCCCTTAGTCTTCACCTACGACATCCGCGAGAAGAGAGGGAGTAGTGCTATTGAAGACCGACACTACTTGTTACGTCATCAGAAGGCATGCAAAGTGAGGTATACACAAAATCATGATGACAATACTTCAATCGATAAAATAGTAACCGATTTTAAAACCAATAAATTTTTATTACATAAAATAGAATCGATCCTGGAAATGTAGTAAACTTTGACCTTGATAGTTCAATAAAGTAACTCAGTGCGGGCAGTGCCATTGTCTCTACACCGCACACGTCAATCATGCTCAACTTTGACATAAGTTTTGTAAATGATTGGTGCACACACATAAAAGCATATGAACACACACACACACACATTTCACGGATATTTTTTGTCTTAGTTTCCGTTTATGGTACTCATTTTTTTATTCGACCCGTATTCATTTTTTTTCCAGTACAATATATTACGAGTATGTATTATACATATAGGGTGAAAGAAAAGAGTTCATTTACTGTTTTCATACCTATATTTACAATACACAAGTATTAAAAGTATTTACAATAAAATGTTAACGAACTAAAACATTGTGTCTTTCTAACAGTAAAAACAATATATCAATAAATTTTCTTCTCTTGTCAAAAACCATTATATTCTAAATTTTTATATATTCCAAAGAGTTTTAAAAGAAATATAAAACATATAAAATGCGGTCGCTACATACATAACAACAAATGTGAATTATAAAATTATTTTTATTGCTTTATGTATTTGCACGCTGAAGATACTGAGTCAGTGAGGCATGAAAGGTTAAGGATACTATAGTAAAGACGAAAGCAATACCTATTTGAACTCGTATTGCGGAACTAAGCCATCGTGATAAGCCACAGACACACGCTTCGTAAACGATTGTTTCTTACAAGGAAGTCCAGTCCTAACGATGCCTGGATCGTTATCGACATTGCACGTCACGCTGGATAGCAATGTTGCATGGTACGCTAACTTATGAGTAATGTGCTACCTAAAAGCTCCATAGTCTTCCGTTTGAACATCTTCTTTATTACCAAGTCAATGATATCAATGTCATGTAAAACAAATTAATAAATATTTGGATTGAAAACAAACGCCCGACTCTGATTATGAGGGTGGTGTGACGTAGTGATTAATGTAAGTAGGATGGAAGAGCAGAATAAATTGATACTTAAACTAGAAATATCTGATATTTAGTTCCGTCCTTATAATGATCTGAATCTGAAGTATGCTCTAATGGAGAGAGCCGCAAATTAATGAACACCGAAAAAATTAAGTTGCCAGAAAATTACAGACACCTCAATTTTATAACTGAAATTTGCTGGTAGTATACATAGTAGTTACTTGGTTTATTTAAGGTAGCATTTTCGCTTTTATGCTTAAAGACTTAAGTGGTTAATTAAAAAACTGGAAATGCATTAAACTTAAATCGTCCATAACTAAATTTTATTTAGAGTATTATATGAAAATCGGTTGTCCGCGTAATTTATCTTAAGGACATGTATTTTGCGTATAAAAACACGATGCGTTATATCGTCACTGTATTTCATAATAATATGAATGATAACCAATGTAATGCGAAAGTTCGTTCTGAACCAGAACAAACGCTAATTAACAGCGAAAGTGACGTCCTTATTGGGGGACGATTACATTGCTCCATAAAACTGAGACGTGAGCTAACATGGCCGAGTGACGAGAGGAGCGCGGGTAGACCTTTACACGGTTCAGTTTGTATAAATTTTCACAAAAAAAAATGTTTAGTCGACTTAGAACGACTGGTTCTAGTGTATTACTTTATATATTTAGGACCTTTGTTTAAAATTGTTTAAAGTGTGATCTTTGCTTAAAATCACATAAATCGCAACAAAAAAAATAAGAATTAATAATATTTTATAGTCATCTTGTTATCTTGATCATCTAATCTTTATTTCAATTAAGTTCATTTTACTATAAAAAGTTATTACAATTCAAAGTTGCGCTACATTTTTTTACACATAAGTGAAATCGCGTGGCGTAGCTAGTGAATAAAAAAGTTAAACTCTAAAATTATTTTCACAAACATTCAGTTGATCTTGCTGTTTCTATAATATAAATTATGTTGGTACTTTTTATTATACAACGAGAATGATATCTAAGTTATGAAATGATTTTTTTCTGCAAATTTGCTAATGTTTCTTTTAATTTCGATCATAAATACATAAGACTATTTGTACGCTTTTGGTAAACGACAAATAAAAAATGTGTTGCTCTGTAAATTAAAGAATTTATTTGAAACTTTTCACATACATAAATACATTTAACACTCATGAATTATAATAAACAATTACCTGTAAATCAAAGAAACGACACTAAAAGTTTATTTGTCGCTCTTAATCCATTTATTAAAAATATTTTCAGACATTTTCTTGTAGCCTTCAAACAAATCCCCCGTCACCAAACAAGCTGACGTTTAACCTCTTATAGAAAGTAACGCCATCTGTCTTGAAAGAAAACAAATAGACGTAGAAAACGCCGAAAACGCGCTTTAATATAAAAGAACTTAAAACATTTATACAATCCACTGCCAATGCAGTGATTAAAGTAATACTAAGTATTGCTTTAGAAATATTTTATTAGTACCTAGTGACGCAAACACAAAATTCTAAAAAAAATACCTTAAAGAAATATTTACAATTTATTTGATTAACATTTAATAAAATAATATTTTGTATTTTTATGCATGTTTGCGGAACTAAAATCAAACGTAACGAAACTTATCTTATATGCCTCCATAAAGTCTAGGTATGTACATATAAAATGACCAAACGCCTTTGCCTTGTGCCACGTGCAGTGGAAAGCCGCGACGTGCGCCGCGTTAATTGCGCGCTGACCGACCGATTTCCGCTGCGGCAATGAACCTGCGAATCTTCATGATCAATGTCGGTATTGTTTTATTGTACTGTTTAAAACTTTGGACGCATTAGGAAAAATTACGGTTGAGAGTCATATGTAAACGAGAGATTCAGTCACCTCTGTAGCCAATCTCCGCTTTTGTGTAAAAATAGAATACTATTGTATTAAACATTTGTAATTCTCAAATGGAATTGAGATTCAATTTAGTTATTATAATTAACTTTTGTTATATTGAAGTTTAAAGAAGTAGGTACTAATTATTTTAAAGTAGTACTCCACCTGATGGTAGGTGGTTGCTTCCACCCATTGTCATATATATTGTGTAAATAACTTCATTAAAAATAGAGGTTCTATCTGAAATTTATCACAGTTGCGTTGCTATTCCTGAGGACTACGATGGTCGCCTCATGTACAAGTGAAAGTTGAACTGAAAAAGAGGAACTGAATTAGGCGAAAGCTTTTAGTTTTTAAGTTAGATGCAGGTTTGTATGTTAGGTTTTCATAACAAATTCCGAAATGTATCAAAATTAAATTGTGTAATTAATATCACAATATCACCAAAACCTAAGTTCAATGAAAATGATATTACCCCCAGCAGTATCGTTTAAAAGTCATCGCCCCTGCATTCCGTCCATCCACTCCGTTGCCGTATTTGCATACAAAGCTCTGCAAAAATAGTGTATCGCTGAAATCTTCGGAGTTATCGCTTAACATCTTATGCTAATCCAATCATATGCCACCTAAATCAATGTCACGTGTTGTGGGCGGCGGTACGATGGCTCGTCCAGAAATGCTTGCATAATTATTTTAATTGGTGAAAAATGCGTTTCGAAAATGAAAAATGTATAAATCAATAACAAGGACCGGTTTAGCCAACTCGTTGTGCATGGAGGGAATGGGCGATTTTTGGCAACAGTCATTGACCTCAGGACCTTCCTGTATTAAGCTACATCGCACAATAAAAAAGGGACCAAATGAGACATTTGCATTTTGTGTAAGTTAACAACAAAATAGTGTTTGCATTTTGGGGAGTTTTAAAGCAAGCGGTTTTTACCGGAACGTCGTATTTATGTTTGTTCTATTCTAACGTGGATTATGGCCTAAAACGCTCTCATTGTCTTCCAATTCACACTTGGTAAGCGCGTAGGACTATGGCGTTTTCTTTTATGAAACTTTTTCAATTTGAGAAAATACCCGTACCCAGCAGTGGGACAATTATGGGTTGACGACGTTCTAAACTAACACGAAATCATCGCTTGTTTATTCGCTAGACCAGGAGTTCCCAACCTTTTACAGCCGTTGGCGCACTTACAGGTTTAGCATTTTGTCATGGTGCCCTAGCCTTGCTAGCTACTTGATATAGATACAGTTTAAAGCAATAGGTACCTACAATAATCAAATCAACGTGACTCAAGGCCCCTCTGTACGGGGTTTACGGCGCACTCTCTGGGAACCCTTGTCAAGTATTTAATTCAATTTGCCGATATTTAGAGTTGGGTCCCTTCGCTCTCACTAAGCTATATGACATCATTGTTTACTGCATCGCTGCATCATTAGTTTAGATGTTTTGGTGGTGCGCACTTGTTCGGGGAACGATTGAGATCTAACCTTGTCGAACATGTCATAGATTTGACGATAACATGCACTTGTTTTATGTTCTTATATATTTTGCATAGATCTTACTTAAATAACATGTTTTTCGTATAAACTCTGAAAAATCTGTGCTATTAAAAACTGGCATGGAGGCACAATGATTCAGATTAAACATTTTATGACTTCCTATAGACGTAGCCAATGCTAGGAAACGTATAGCAGGTGTAGATTTTAACTAATCTTCAAGATAAGCAATGTCAGTCACAGTGTGACTGAAATTTAATGGGTAAACTCTTGGCTGAACTCTATGCGCGCTTTTGTATTTCGCTTGTGTGGTAAGGGGGACAAATTATCAAAGGTATTCCAATTTATACCTCAGGGATAGCAACGCATCTGTGGCCAATTTTCATGGGTGTACAGATATTCATGGGCGGCACAGGTCACTTCCCAAGGACTGCATGCTCATTTGCTACTTACATATTATAAAACAAAAACAAAGCGCAGGTACGTAAAGTAGTTGGTCCCAGTTATTATTGGATGTTTGGTTGGGTACTTTGCTACACCATATGCACCATGTACATTGTGTAGACGGACCAGTATGGTCTAGAACTCTCGTTATCGTAAACGTGATCAGTAAAATGATGAAACATTTTTTCCTAACTATCCTTACAAACACGATTTCCCCTTACCCGTGTTCCTCAAACTGAATGTAGTTTTACATGATAGCCTATATAACTTACTATTGAAATAATCTATGTTGCTATAGAGTAATAAAATGGAATAGAAAGCGTTATGCACATTTATCAACAGTACATTCGATGATTCGTCGCGCCTTTGTAGCGGAGTTATGCAAACCGTACCATTGTCGGCGAATCACAGATGGTCGGAATGGCTTTCTGTGGCAACCAATATATCTATAGATCGTATTTAGTTTTGTATTGTCTGATACCTATTTTAATTAACATTATGTTTTATGCTCTAGAATAAGAAGTGTGATGGACGGGAGACCTAATTACAACTTCTATTATATCTATGGACTACATTTTTTCAATCGTTGCATTGAAAAATCTAGTACAAGTTTACGCGTTTTGTTTTCTATTTTATGTTATATAAGTAGCAAACGAGCATGTAGCCCACCTGGTAAAAAGGCCATTGCTGCTCATTGACATTTGTGATCAACCCCAGATATGATTAGTCCTATTAGACACCAGCTACACACGGGTCGCTAAAGATGACTAAGTTGGAACGCTCCTGTAGAGTGAAATACTTATTATTTCGCTCTTACACACACAAACCGGAACATACTTAACACTACTGTTATAAGGCAGAAATAGTTGAGGTGGTGTCACTTGAGTCGAGCCACGAAGTGCACATTCCGATGGCACCACCTTTATTAGGTGGAAATAGACATCCACCCTTTTATAACTTCATCTCATCATTCACTTTGCATCACATGGTAAAAATCACATCACATGGTAAACATTGGACATTGCCGTTTTATACTAATTAAGAATAAATTATTCTTTAGAAAAAATGATTTCATAGCTAAGTATGTAATAAATTCTCTAATTTTGTACCGATAAATGAGTTTTGCATATTAAGCAGATTAAATTTCAGATTAAAATGATGTACAACAAAAAATTATGAGGAAAGCTAACGGTAGGTGCCTACTTCATCGATTACACCTCATTTATACTATCGTGTCATTAGTTTTTAAGTGTTTACTCTATTGATAGTATCAATGGAAAATAACAGACAAACATCTCCTAATTAGGTATAAAGCGGTTGTGAATCACATTTTTGCGATTCACGTCGCGTTTGACCGCCGTGGGCAGAATGTAAAGTGGTCAGAAAGCTGCACTCACCGTTAGCCCGAACTTCGGACCGATATGAATCTGTGCCAAAAGTTGTTTTCGGAATTGTGCGGTTCTCTTTCTCGATTTAACAAATCAACAAATCTGACGCTATATTAAAGAATAAAATAAAAGAAGCTAAATGAAAGGATTTATCGTGCTATATGTACGGCTATATGTTTAGGGAAGCTCGTTTTCTTATAGTATGAAAGCCACTAACTACTTCCTCTATTACTCCACACATCTCTATCTCGAGCTATTCCCATCCAGCTCTTCTCGACTTTAACTTTAAATTAACATTGAAAAATTCCAGTAGTATGTACCTAATTCTGGTT
>DWTU01001813.1:0-12518 GCA_018251515.1 Cecropterus confusis | reverse complement strand
CTTCACCGTAAAGCAGCGATAATTAACTTATAATACGCACATAATTTTAGAAAAATCAGTGGTGCTTACCTGGGATTTGAACCTCGGTACCCTCGATTGAGAGGACGAGTTTCAACCATTCGGCTATCACTGCTCCATATATAAATATATATATATCCGTATATAAAATATTGCAATATTGTTTCCTATTAAAAATGTACATCAAATCCATCATCATAAAGTAGTTTTATCACTGACACAGCGGAATCTAAGTTGACTATGACGCAGAAAGTTAATAACAAATGACGATGAGTCCCGTCATATTCCACCATTATAGGTCTTAGAAGGTAATTACATTGTAATGAGGGTACAACAAGATTTCCCTTCGCGTAAATTAACACTTTTTTGCTCATTAGGCGATGTAAGCAAGTTGTTCCTCATACTTCGATATAACTTGTATTACATAATTATTTCTTTAAGATAATTCTTGTGGGAAAATGGATTTCTTTGACAAGTTCTTTGATGTTTAAAATGTATATTTTAATATAAATAACTTTGTTTCTGTGATGTTGATTGTACAATCTTCAGATTGGATTTTTATATGGGAATCAAATTAAAATGAAAACGTTATTTCTTACTTCGCATTACATATTTTTGTTACGTGATATTATGCAGTGCTAACTTACCTCAGTTCCTCAAATACGCACGTTATCAAACTGTCGGCGATAACGCGTCTTCGACTAAGCAATTTGAATAAAGTCGTTTCGATCTATGTGTACTGAACACGCGATTAGAATAAATGGAAATGATTAAAATGAGTATGTACGTTGCAAAACATGATTAAAGTACAGTTTTTTGGTGACGTATTTTAATTTGATCTTATTTTATTGTTTCAGGCTTGATCCACCCGCTTCACAAGACCAATTTCCGATGGAGAATAAAAAAACGGCGCCGGCTACTCAACAGCCAATAACTCAACAACACATCATGGCACAACATGTCCATCCAGACCAAATATACTCACCACAACATCCCCAGATAACCACATACCTAAATTCAGCTCAGCCAAATCAAATTCAACCAAATGGTGTCATGCATCAGCTACTACAAAGCCAATATCAATCGAATATGAATGCACGATCGCCACTGTTAGAAAATAGACATGAAGTGTATGGTACCGGTCATAACCATGAGTATGCGAGACATTACGGAACTAATGATAATTATAATAATTATCCTCAGTCCCCTACTCGTACAGAAAGAACTGATCTCCCTCCAGACCAAAACGTTAATCACGAAATACTACACAATGTTCCAAAGGGATATAACGCAGAAGTCTACCACGACTATCTTAAACGAAACCCACCGAAGGATAGTAATCAAATATACCAAAATCATCAACCAATGTATAGGCCTAATGTAAATCAATATGGTTCTAAGCCGTATCTTCCGTATTCAAATAGAATAGGACCTCAAAGCAACACTGAATTGCTAAGAAAACAATATAATGAAATTCAACAAATGAAAATGCAGCAGCAACTGCACTATCAGAACCAAGCTCAAATGCATCAACAACAAAAATTCGCTGAACGACAACTTCTACTCCAACAAATTCATGGCGTTCAGCCGCCTCCAAATCTACAAAATAGTATTTATTCAGATGGATCTTACAGAGATTTAGATCGATACAGTAGCAAACATGACTTTAAAGATTATTCTATGACAGACATACAGAAAGAAACCGATAGATACGCTAAAAATAACGAGTATAAGGAAATGGAACGGCAGAACAGACACTTTCAAGAAGCGCAATGGCAAGCAAATCAAGCAGCGGACGCTAGAGAAATTGAACGTTATAGAAAACAACTTGATGAGGATAAAGCTAAAAATCAATCGCCGCCCTCCGATTTCAGTAATCAATCGCAGAAGACTAGCACTGGTGTAATATCACCAATGAAGTCAAGTGAATCGAGTACTCCAAGTATAAAGTCTCCATCATCTGAGAGTCGGAGAAACAGCGGTGGAAATCAGGCGTTGCGTTCGCCAATAGCACAGAGGATCCCTTCAGCTCCCGTTACGATTGCTGGAATTCTTTATAAACAGGGATCGGATGGCTTGAAAGTATGGAGAAAGAGATGGTTTGTGTTAGCAGAATATTGTCTCTTTTACTACAAAAGTAAGTAGTAATACGGAACGTGATTTAAAAAAAAAAATAGTCATTCATATTATTAACATTTATTAATATACTTTTTATTATTTTACTTAGGTCAGGATGAAGAAAAACTTCTGGGATCTGTACTTTTACCATCATACAAGGTGTCTGCGTGCACTGTTGAGGATAAAGTAATGCGGAAATTTGCATTTAAATTAGAACATGCAAACATGAGGACTTACGTTCTAGCGGCTTTAGATCAGGAAGCTATGTTGAAATGGGTCAAAGCGCTTACAATGGCCGCTCTCATGCAGGGTCAAACGTAAGATATTTTTTACTATTGAGTCAAATTTAAATGTCAAGATGCAATTTTCAATACTTGCAATTTTTGGTGTATTAAAATGCATGTATTTATTTTTTATGTATCGATTCTATTTTCAGTGAGCAGCCGCAAAAGCAGAACGAGCGGCCGGCTGCAAAAACAGAGGTGGGAATTATTGTGTGCACGATCGTATTACTGTAGCGGTGCAGGTGACCGACAATTAGTGTGCCAGAGCGGAACCAAGGACAGTTTTACGTAGCTTGTTCTACTCGTATCAAAAACGTATGATATAATAACATACCTGCGATATATCTGTAAAGAATATAAAAGTTGCTTTGAAAATCATTAAATAATAAAATTAATATTGCAGGACTCCGATGAAGTTCCGGGCCCAACATATGCAAATGCCCCACCAAAACCAAGAAGGTCAAATGATGGTTATAATTCACCAAGTCCCGATATGTAAGTTCCACAAAATGTTGTTTTATTAAATTTAAACTTTAGAACTTGTATTAAATTTTTGAATGGTCACATTTAAATGTCATTTCATTACCACTTTAAAACATTGCAGGTATGATCCAAACTACGATCTACTCAAAAAACCAGCATCACACTACAGTCAAGGCACTAATCACACTCGTTATCAGGATCACATGAATTATCAAAGCAGTACAAATCTGGAGAGCACATACACTCGCAGTCCGCAGTCACCATCGTTACAGCAGTCACAATATCAGACGAAACGATCGTACGATACGCACCATCTCTCTTTGCCATTAACAAACACAAACACCGATAACTTAGAAAATCAATCCTCATCTTTATTAATGTATAAGTCTAATCCACAGTCTCCTTATTTTGATAATAGGAATAGAAATCAACAGGAACTTAAAGCAACGTCAAATACTCCAAAAGAACAGGTTTACGATCGTCAGCCACAACGTAATCCCTTTTTGCAAGACTTTTCACCTCCGACGGACATATCGCCAAAAACTAATGAAGTACAAGGAAAGAAAAATCGTCAAGTGGCAGAACAAGATATTCCTAAGCAAAATTATAATGAATCTTACCCAGAATCCCGCACAAACACCATAACTCATGCGGATCAAAGTGCTTTTAACAAAGATGTATATGGTGAGCTAAATGTTAGATCAACCAGAACTACAGCAAACGATCGCATGGCTGAAAGACGTACTCCAGATGCCTATGGTAGATCAACTACTGCAACTGGATACGGAAAAGGAAAACTAGGAGATTATGAAGACGTATACAATGCATATACGACCGATGCTGACACAAAAAATTATCCGAAGTCTCCAAATGCATCGCAGGCCCGAGACAATATTAGTATCTCCAGTCACAAACAAGCACAAGATCACAATACTAACCCTGTAAGTCCCATAAATCATTTTTTAAATTACAAGTTTTATTATTAAGAACATACTGCATTAATAAATCAATTTCAGGTTCCAGAAAAACATTTCAGTGGTCCATCTGTTTTAAGAAGGAAGAAAATGCAATCAAGTGGTATCCAACCGCCAATGCCCCGACCCCACAGCGCTGATTTTCTAGAGTATGAGTCGAAAAACGAGGCGTTAAATAAAACTATGCCAGTCCGAAATGTTGCACCTCCTAAGCAACCCCAGAGACCTAAATCCAGTCTCGATATCAATTCGTACTATGATCCAAGTTCCGATAGATATTACTCGGAAGAGAGCTATGCCGAGAAGATGCGACAATCCGCTCAGTACTTGCAACAACAACAAAAACAAGCTATAGGGCCCCGTAATATTCAAATTCCTTTGGCAAAATACGCTAGCGGATTGGCAGAGAAACAATTAAACTCGCCTTATTCACAGGTGACTAACAATAATTATGAAACTGAATTTACTTTAAATAGAAATAATCGTGACAATGTTAGTTACCACTCAAAGTATAGTGATTTAGAGGGTTTGAATTCTAATTGGACTCTTAGAGAAAAAGCTTTAGAAACACAAAAAGAGCATTTAAATAGAAGTGGTAGTGTTATGAGTGATGGTTCAAATGTTAGTGCTTATGTTAAGGAAATGAGTAGACTTGAACAGAACCCTGATAGTTTTATGCGGTCTGCAAGTGCAAGATTGCCTTCAACCAATAATGAAAGAGAAGGCGAAAAGAAAGTACAGCAGGTATAAAAACTAGCGTTTATGTAGTGACCGTGTTATATTAATACTTACTAGATATTTTTATTACATATTTGTGACCAATTTGTATTATTTCTAGCGCGAAGAATCAATGAAAAGGTTACTTGAATGGAAGCAGAGAATGCTGCAATCTCCTTTGACTCGCAAGAGTACACCAGCTACTATCTCACTTGCTCGTTCACTAAATCAGAGTCGGCAGTCTTTAAGATCCGAACAGTACAAATCAAAAACTTACACCAATGCATCGTACAATAGTTACTCATCTGATGATGAAGGTATGAAGTCTATGTATTTTTTTTAGATTACATAATACATAGTAGATTGGATAGCATGAGGATTAGTTCAGCTCTGTTCTTATGTTTTAATAGTAAGACATACGTTAGTACATAATTATTTTAAGGAACTGAACATGAATAGACCTAAATTTTTGTAGCATGCTGAACAATATTTTTTTGGATTGCATGGATATAGATTCCATTCTGTCTTTCATAATACAAATAAGAGTATATTTATCTTAAGTAAACATGTTTTATTTATGTAGCTCAGTTTCAAAATTAAAGGGTTTCATAATTTTATACATGGATCATCAACACTCCTATAATTAATAAATTAATTTGGGTAATATAATTTGTATTTCTAAGTGTGTATCATTATTATTGTAAAATATAAAAATGCCATATATGTAACATCATTAATTATTACGATTTTATTTATTTTGTATATTTTTAATATTCAAAATTCGCAGTAGCATTATGACGACTTCGCTTTGCGGAAAGGTACCTTCCTGCCTGCTGGGACATTGTTTTACTAATAAGATTCATATAGTTAATGGTGGTGGGTTTTAGTTCGACATGTTCTGGTGGTTATGGGCAATACTGGTTTAGTGAACTTCTAACATTTTATAAATTTTAATAAAGAATATAAGTAACATTACTAACAATATAATTTTAACCTGTACGTCAATCTATTTTACGTCGATATTTGTAATTAAAAGACAATAAAACATTGGTTTCGCTTTTGCACCTCAGAGGAAACATCGGACACTGATCTGCAAAAACCGAGAGATATGCAGGCAGGAAGGTCCCATAATGTGAACATAACGAGTCCTATTGTTATGCGACCAACAACCCCGCACGCACACTGTGTCCTTCAATCAGACGAAAAAACTAATATCAATAGTGACCCAGTAATTAAAATTGTTCAGGAACCGACAGAGAATACTTATGAAAATATTTTATGCACTATATCGATACCAAACTTACATTGTGAAAACGAAGAAGATGATTGTGAAATAAGAGAATTAGAAGACTCACTTTTATCAAAGAGCGTTGTTGAATTAGATACACACGAAAGTAAAATAACAGATGGATATGAAACTCATGACAGCGAATCCGAATCCGAAACTCAGCTAGAATATACTGATTACGATCTAGATGAAGAATTATTGCAATCAGACACTGAAGTTGATATTAGAAAAAAAACTAATGAAACACAGGCTCCTGATGATCAAGGTGAAGAAAATTCTATTAAACCAGAAGATGATAAGATAGATGATATTGATTCTGAAACTCCACCATTACAACAATTGGGTGAAGATCATTATTTACCCATGAGTCCACGCAAGACATCAATTATTGAACCTGCTCATAAAACTATATTAAAAAATTTAAGTAGTTTTGGCAACTCAGCATTACATCATTATGAAGATAACCCTTACGTAGAAATGAATTTAGGCAATGATGAAGAAGATATGCAGACGTATGAGATTGTTTGTGTAAACAATGGTAAAGTGGAACCTGTTTATATGGAATTAAATAATATTACCGAAAAAGACGAAAAAGAACCGGAAGATGTGACTACGAAGTTGAAGTTTTTATCCGATACTGTTTCTAATTTTGCAGAAACTAAAGATCAAACCGTTAAACGGGCATCTAAGATTGAAAAATCGGTAAAAGATAAATTAGATTCTGATGTAGACGATGAATGTTTACAGGACACTTCACTTGTGGATGCCCCATTTAGCAGATTCAGTATATCTGATACATTTAGGCCAGCTTCATACTATCTTAGTGGTAGTAGAACTATTTTGGAACGACAAGATAGTTCTGACAGTGACATAGTCCCTCCTCCTCCAGTACCAGATACTTCACCAGCTGATCATGAGTTATCTGCTGAAGCTTTGTCGAAGTATATTTTGGATAAATTAGATAAATCGGATATACCTCAAAATAATTCAATACTAAAAATGCTTACAAGCGAGAACCAAAAAATGAATTATGGCAAAAAAAAGACTACCTCTTTAATGATATATGGGAGTAGAACTTCCATACATGACACACTTTCTAGGGGTGAAAAAGTACGTAATAGCAGAGCAAGCTTAGTAAACGATAAAAATAAGGTAAATGATACTTCATCAAACTGTTTGCATGATTCCATACAAGAACTACAAAATTGTAGTAGTATCGACACTGACTCCCTTCAAAGCTATAATGCTGATAGAGGATCTTCTAGATTATCTATAGAGTCTGATTTAAGTAGTAAATTTGAAATGGCGGTATCAAACATATCTTCTGATATCAATAGTTTAAGGGATTCCGGATCTATTGTAGACTTACGACATTCGAGTTATCGAGATTTAGAGAACATGTTAAAACGGCGACCATTATCAGATGATTCGTTATTCGAGTTTACTTCAACAGACATGCAAATATCAAATGAAGAGGGATTTAATAAAGAAATAAGCCGATATTTAGAGATTTCGCAACCAAGCACAAGTGAAGTAATATGTAGTGCAAACTACGAAAATTCACAAACATGTCTTCCTCAAATAGAATCAATTTTTCACAGTGACAACTCAAGAAGAAGTTATTTACCAATCGATACCCACATATATTGTTCTAGTTCTCCTATTAATAACACGATGAAAAATGACTTGGTGGAAAATAAAATAGTATCTTCGATTAATAGAATGAATACACAAATGCCATGCTACGTGGATTCACAGAGTTCTTGTAGTTCAATAGGTATGGCAAAATCTCCTATTTCTTTTTATAGTAAGAATAACGAAGGAACATTATTAAGAAAGAATCTCAATAACGAAATTCTATCGGACAAGATAAAAGAATTTGAATGTGAAAAATCTGCCCTTAAAACTGCAAATGAAACTAATGTGGCTTCTTCAACAACAGCTTTTCATAGCAGAGAAAGTTCTGCAGAACATAGTGCACCTTACTATTATTCTGATCTTTCGTCGCAAGAACATATTAATGTATTACCTACATCTCATTTTCTTAAGAATACTAATTTACATCGTAAATTGAATAACCAAAGACGTAAAGGTCCATTGCATAAAAAGAACGAGATCTCCCATATTCATAATCCTATTCGAAATAATCAAGTGCTAATGTCTGATCGCTCTTATGAATTTGCATCATCAGCAAGAAGTGTATCAGTTGAATTTTTAAGCGCAGCAGAAAAAGATCCCGATATTGATTTGAAAAATATATACGAGTCTACTGGATTTAAAGGTTCTAAAATTCCGGAATCAATTAATCTTATACCAGGTCTTGGGTGTAAACGGAGCTGTAATATTAATAATAGCGAAGGCAATTCTTCTTCAGATTCCAATAGCATTCACCGTAGTAATTTGAATGTCAGCTCTACGATGAAAGTGTCTACTGGTAGTATGTCATCGCATTGTAGCGGTAATTCATCAAATACGGTATATTATGATGCTGAAGCTGAAGCAAGTGCGTACGAGAATGTTATTTGTCCGGGTGAGAAACATTGGGATGAAGATGCTTTATGGAGAGATAATTTAAGGCGTGTATCTCATCGACATGCTCGATCTATGGACGACTTGGATGCTCGACCTTCTGATCCTTCGATGTCTGATCGATCTGGAACCGATAAGTCTTGTCTCAATAGTATAAAAAGAGTGAAGAAAAACATTGTTGGAAAAATAAGCAGAACTCCAACATATATAAATTGTGATATTCAAAGTGAAATACAAAGACGACGCGAAAGTAGTATTAATTATGATTGTGCTTTTAATGAAGAAAACGAGAAACTGGATGAGAATGATGTATATGTAAGTTTAGCTAATACAACCGACGTCCCTCAGGAACAATCAGATGAAGGTGTATATGAGCAATTGACCATTGATTCGTCGGAAAATTCACTTGTCCTAGATACAGGTAAAAATCAATACAGAAAGAAAGAAAAGGACAGAAAACAATTTGAAATAGATAGGGAAAAGCTTAGACAGTGGGATCTTATGTCTAGTGGTCTTATGAAAGGTGGCGCAGGTTGCGTGCGGGGTGCGGGTGTGGGTATGGGCACGAACGACGCTCTCTGTAGTACGGACACAAGAAATGACAATGCAAGCAATGAAGGTATCCTCTAACATTCTATGGTCCCGTAAGGTACACTATGTAAGTTCCATTTCTACTAAAATTTCAGCAAAGCAAAGTCATTATTTATTTTTTTGTAAATAATTTGGCATTTTTATGTGCAATCTATAAATATTGTTTAAAATTTTTGGTTTTATCGATGGGTTTAAACACGATAAGGTGTAAAATTGTTAAGCATGCACAAACTTAACATGGATTATACATTGTATATAGAATGCTACACTGAATGCAACTGTTAATTTCCTACTAATCAGCGAGGACACTTTATCATGTTTTACCATCTTGTTTTACTTGGCAATTTTAGAAGTGCTGCATTAATTTTATTACATTTATAAGATTTTTTAGAAGCTAATGATAAGTATTATTGTTTTCAGCTTCAATGTCAATGTCAGGCACAAATATTGAATCAGGCACAAACAATAACACACAAAACCAACAATCATTGTCAAAGAAAGCATTTCTCGGAAGTAACACTTCAATCGGACGTAGCAATAGGGAAGGTAACATACCAGTTCGGGCCGTAAGTCCAAGAGTGAGATGGGTGGAAGACAAATCCACTAATGATCCTTATGGTACCCAGCAGATTATGACATCACAGCAAAACGTGAGGATGTTTATTCACTTTGTCGATATATGTATCGATTAAGGAAAATATTTTATAATTTTGATTACTTTTATTTTCAAAACAGATACATGCTTTATCAACAAATGAAGAGGCGTGGGCTAGATCTCCATCGAGGGCTATGCAACAGCCTATAAGAGCCGTAAGCCCAAGAGTACGAAGGAATACAGAAAACGAAGAACTGGTATGTCTTATTTTCGCTAAATAGTGAAATAAATCTTGCTTGTGTTATAAAGTAATAGTAAATAGTAGCACCAGCATGATAGTTTTAAGAACTATTGAATGTTTATTTTGTCACTTGTTCATGTTTATAGTATATTTTAGAATATTTTAATTAGATTAAAATAGATTTTTTTTACATCCCGCTTGTCCAGATTCATTCCATCCTTTTTACATTACCTAGTTACATTCCAAAGTCCTCCATATTCGCTACAGCTGTAGATTTCTGTCATATTATGTTGCGTTGATTTCATTGTTGCGTGTATTAGCCTAAGGAGGTTCAGCAGTCCGGTCAAGAGGTGGAAGAAGTACCAACTGCTGGAGAGCTTCTTGGTAGAAGTCACGAGGAGTTGGTGTTGCTTCTTATACAATTGAGGCGTCGACACGCAGCTACACATCGATCCATTGAGCAATGTTGTGCGCAAATCAATAGTATTGAGGTGCTTGTTCATGCTTTTTTTCGTTTTGTACCATTATCTAGTCACTTTTTGTTAACGTGATGTTTGCACTTGTAGTATACCCTAGTTTTTGTTTAAACGAAGTATTTGTTGCAACCTCATTATTCATTTTTGTTTGTACTTCAGTATTGTAGTCAAGTTAATTTTATAGTCTATAAACTATTTAGAAGTATCAAGTATTTTGAGAAAGAATTTTATATACATAATTGAATAGAATGTAATCGACCAAGGACGGTTTTTAGATTTGTATATGTATTTTTTTCCTTACAGGATTGTTTAAGTTCTCTGAAAGCCATGGAGCGTGAAGAGAGTCTCCAAAGGTTAGAACAGCTAAAGATGCAACTAATGGATCTCGAACACCAATATGAGAAGAGCAAGCCTTTGGTGCAACTGGTGGACAATATGGTGAAATTAGGGTCTTTGTACAATAGACCAGGCTCCACAGTAGAACGTTTGGAAAGAAACCAAAGGCTTAGACAGAAAGTTCTAGCAGAACATGCATTGGAGCAGCAAAGGTAAAAAAGTCCGTTCTGGAAGTCCGCAGTTTTGGATAAGAGCTACCAAAACAATATTTTTCTTCCGGAGAATCGATTTTTGATGCTTTACTAGCTTTACTGATACATTGAAATAAAATATAGATATTATTACTTAAATAAGTAACAACAGTTCTTTTTAATAATAAATAAAATATAGTAGGTGTTGGATTTTAAATTTTAAACACTACTTATAACTTTATTTGTTATATTTTTAGGTGGCTTGAAAGCGCTGCAGCAGGAAAACCATTAGAAACTGAGGCCGCTAGAGTTAGAGTGGCTGAACTTTGGGCACTGGAACAGGAATTAGCAGATGAAGCAGCTATACTGCAAGGATTGAAAACTGATAAAGATGCTATAGAATCATTGCTTACTGGTATGTTATAAATTTATTACCAAATATTGGTTAAATTCGTTAAAAGATACTATTTGATAAGTATGTAAACCATTGTTGAAAATAAAATCTATGTTTAAATATTTAATTTTTTTATAAATTATCGCCATCTTATCCTATATGCCTAAAAAGGGACGCATTCAGAGGTCTGTTTTTTTGAATTGAAATCGGTAAATCCGTTTCGGAGGAGAAGAATCACAAAGACCGGAATGATACTGATATACAGCTTGGCCTCTCTGTAGTACTTATCATCATTTATGCGGGAGGTCAATTAACATGGTTATGTGATTTGTTTCGTGACTAGATACTAAAATAGTGGGGCAAATGAAATAAATACTCTTTATCAGTGCGGTGAAATTGAGTACAGGGTTAAAACCACGTATGGTTAGTATTAAATAAATATAACTTATTTTAAGGTGTACGAGGGAAATTAGACAGCGTACACAGAGCCGAGCAACGTACAATGCGAACTTCGGGTGATGCTCTAGAAGCAGAATTAGCGCGCGTGCACGCAATGCTGGCGCACAATTCTAAGGTTTATAAGGTTTTCATCTATATCATGCACTTTTTATTTTATAACATTTATAGAATTTTAAAACTAATTTTTGTTATGGATTTGAGCACCTATTTCCACTTTAATTTATGAACATTTAATTACCCAAAAGTCAGCATATTAAATCAAATAGCAAAATTGATCAATAACTTTCTGTGCTTGTAAGAATAATTGAGACTATTTACCGGCTACCTTATGATCCCTATCACTTACAAACATTTACGGTTCATGTTATATCGTCTCCATCGAAGTAATGGTTCCTAACGTCTTTCATAAAGGACCACATTTTATACTGAGTTTCTATTTCTTGTCTACAAACGCTACATTTTTTTATTCATTCTACGTTTCATCCAAATTGGTAAATGATTTCCTAAAATCACTGTACGTGAACAGAATCTATACATAAGTTCTATGACCATGCAGAAGTTGGAGCAGACGGTGGCGGACAACGCGCGGCTGGAGCGCGAGCTGCAGCAGCTGCGGCGCGCGCTGCAGGCCCGCCGCGCCGCGCCGCACCACGCGCTGCCGCACCCCGCGCACGCCACTGCGTTGCTGGAGGATGGTGAGTGTGTACGGTGCTGCAGCTGGAGCAGACTGCGCTGCAGAGCGCTGCAGGCCCGCCGCGCCGCGCTGCGCTGCACCACGTGCAACCACGATGTGACAATTTACGGTGTGACAACTAGAGCATACG
>DWTU01001812.1:0-12527 GCA_018251515.1 Cecropterus confusis | reverse complement strand
GGTTCGATCCCCGGCCAGACAGACATCTGAATGATGAGTTTAGATTTCTGTTCTGGGTCTGGGTGTTTGTGTATTCAACTTTGTGTGTGCATGGCACCCAAAACACAGGAGTAAATCCTACTATGGGGCTAAGAGTGTAAAAAGCGTTTAGCCTTCGTTTAATGATAATAAAGAAATAGAAATTAAGATAATTACCCTGGAATCAGGTACTTGGCTCCAAAGCAGACCAACAGTAGATGTATCGGGTTCCATGAGATAATCATTATTCCTATAGAGGTCATAACTGAAATATAAAACATGTTATCGAATGAATTAATTGTAAAGGTGTTTTATACAACGCTATACAAGCAAATAGAGAGTAAGTATTATTTTTGTAATATTTACATAAATAAATTACTAAAATGAAATGAATTGAAAAATTTATTACTGAAACAGGCAAATAAACGATTAAGCCTTATAAATTTTATTGTTAACTGAAGATGACTTAATATTTAAATATTTAGTACTCATAATATAGTGCGGTGTTGTGTATTCATGGCGTTTGCACCTTTAAGTGAGGTAAAATTTACAATGTATTTTTTGTCACACTTAATTTTTTAGAAGGACTTAATTTTCACTTTGTTGGAGAAATCGTAAAATAAAAAATAAAAAAGGCAAAGAGCGATTTATAAGAGAGACATTTACCTATTAGCACCATAATCGGGACCATATCCATAACCAGGAGCGTACGGAATGTCAGGGTACGCTACTTCTACTGGATTACCATAACCATAGTTTGAGGCTGCAGGATTGTCCTGGATAGGGAAAAAATCGACATCGACTATGTATATTTACTATGATATTTATATGTTTAGTAATAAGTTATTAGATCTATTACTTATTAATAAGTTTGAGTTGCAGTATTTAATGGGAATAAATATTTTTTTGCTTTTACTGAATCCTTTTTAATTATTACGTCTAGATTATAAGTCACATGGTTACTTTTTTATATCTTTTAATATATTCAATTATTAGATTACATATATACAAAAAAAACTATATCATGGTTGCTTACAACACTTTCTCCTGTAGACGCAGGTTCGTCTGCCAACATATCGTGCCTCACAACAGGTCCTACAGGCTTCACAGGTTCTATTCTAGCCCTTCCTTCATTTTTATGTTCTTCCAACCTGTATACTGGATGATGGTCTTGAGTTCCAATTTGTTTTTTATAAATCGCGTGAGTATCAATAGGGTCATTGCCAATTTCAGGTTTTGAAGTTGAGTGTTTTTCTAATAAACCATATGATGACGGTACTTCAGCAGCTGAGCTTATACTTGCCGCAAACGCTAATGTTATTATTAATTTGAACATCTGAAAAAAAAACACATGAATACAAAAATCTACATAAATACCTACTTACTCATAGCATCAAATAGTTAATACAGCAGTAGAACTTAGGATATCATTGACAGACAAAAATATACACACTCGTCATCGAACCATTATAAACCCACTGTTGGGTACGGATCTGTCTCAAATTGATTGGGGCTTAATTTCTAAATTACTCTTATCAAACAAAAAATCATACTAGCAATTTACAGGACTGGCTAGACAGGAATATGACCGAAGCCGATCTATATCGAATGTACTATGGCAAAGTCGTAAATATGTTTTATTTCTAATTTTTTTTCAAATATAATAGTAAAAATAATATTGAAACTTACCCTGAAGCGTTTACTCTCCTCACTGCACTGTTATGAAACACTTCCCTGGAAGGACTGATGCGGTTTCAAACTTCCCTTGGACTATTTATAGGAACATCCCGAGTACAAAACTCCATATTCACGTTGGCTAACTTATCTACAAGTCCATTGTTTTGCAATAATGGATTCGGCGACGTACTCGAAACACAGTGAACCCAAAAGATAAAGGATTCGTCAAAACTTAGGAATGTTCTTGGATGAACCCCGTTACGCATCCCTAATAAGTACGTAATTTTTTTATATAATAGAAACGTGCATGGTCACTGGAATAAGCCACTAAATATCATGCAAAGGTACATTAAACTGTCATTAAACTATTTTGAAGACGATATTCAGCGGTTTATGCCTAATATCCGAAACGAATTGGCCTCCTTCCACCCCGCCTTCCATCTATCCAACAAGGATAGATGGAAGGCAGGGTGATGAAGTAAGCTCCAGGACTTCCTCTGAGTCTAACTATAACAATAAAAACCCCACTGATAAAATACATACAAAAACCTTTTAAAAGTCTCTTCTCCAAGTTAAATCGTACCTATCTACTAATACATAGATTATATTCGGTAAACGTCGAACGTTTATATTTCAATGCTACCAGAAATAATTTTCTTTATTTGTCCTATTCATAAAACGAATTATTGATTTTTCTCTACTACTTCTATTATAGATATATGTTAGATGCAAGCAAACTTTTATAACTTAAACCATTACAGTAATAGTCACTTGACGGCTTGTCCCTGCTAGTATGAGTTATTTTTATAATTATCTACATTGAAATAAATAATGTATGTAAAGTTATCGAAGTACGAAACGAGTCTAATAGTCTGCAAAACTACCTTTAGTTACGAAGTAGTAACTCCTTGCCCGAGGATCATAACAGATGCTAAGACTGAGTATTAAAATAATACACCTCATATATATGTTTACCTCTTGTTTCCTTTTTACCCAACTGCGTCAGAAGGAGGGTAATGTTTTTCGATCGTATGTATGTATATATGTATGTATGTTTGTATGTATGTCCATTTCTTTGGCACACGCTAAGCCCAAACGGCTTGACGAATTGTGACGTATGATATATCATAGGAATCGTCTCAGTTTGGAAAGTGACATAGGCTATATCATATTTAAAAATGGCGGCTGAAAACAAAGGAAAAAAGGGGGGGAGCGACGACTTTTTTAATATCACGACAATATGGGTATGAAATATCAAAATACATTCATTATAATACTGTTACTATTGTTACTATTTACACGAAAACTCCTATGAAGCGTTAAATAAAATATATCATTTAGAATAAAATAATCGTTTGAAGCAGTTGAGTGTTATGTTTTAATATTTCTAAAAATGTAACTAGTCTGTCTTGTTTCCCTTTTCTATATTCCTTCTTAGCTTTAGAACACGTCAACGGAACTGATATAAGGCAGAAGTTAAAGTAGTGCAATTGTAGTCGCCCCACAAACGACCTTTGAAAGTGACTAAAGTGGATAGTATATGAACTTTAGTATATGAACAACCTTAGTTAAACAAACACACGATAATGTAAGCTTGTAACAAAATTACACGAGCTTACACGATCGTAAAAAGTCATGACAATTATCCATTCACGTAACTATGACAAGCGTAGTGTAGCGCTCACAATTCTGATCAAACACGAAAAAAGTTTCGCGTTCAATCCTCGGCCATGCAGACATCTAAATGATAAATTGAGATTTATATATGTGTCTGATTGTTTCTGTATTTATATTTGTTTGTAAATAAGATGATTTCCATAGCTGAACTTTCTGTCAAGCAACTGATACAAAGAAAGATATAGACATAAACAAATAATTTCCTAAGTAGGTACATTATTTATACACTAGTCAAGCGACTCAGTTACCAGTCACGCAATGGCAATCGGCCTCGTGGTATTTGAAATGACCTATATTTTTTCACTTCAAAATACGTAACTAATATCGATTAACTAGAATCACTTCTATACTTATTAAGAACAGACCTTATAATATTTTTGACGTTATCCAAAGGATTTGAGATCTGTTTAAGGAAAGCAACATCTACTTGATGATGCACCTTGAAGTCGATCGCAAATGAACTGCCACTTCTAATTAAGAAGACAAGTAAGATAGTTCCATCATATCTAAGTCAGCTGGCATCCAAAAGCGCAAAAGTGTTTTACGCTAGAAAAAGGTGATGTGGTGGTTCCTTTCTTTTATTTCCTGTATCTACAATCATTTAAATCAATTCAACCCAAAAAACAGACACGTCTAAACGCGGCTGTCTGGTGTCAAAACTCAAAATTAAAAATCCCACCTACCTACTAAATACATCAACTCTGATAAAACCCGGATTACCCTATACTGAAGAGACAAGAAAAATATTTTGATACTGCTTAAGGAATATAAAAATGGCACTTATTTATTAATCACTTCAACAACATTTCCTTCAATTTCATATTTTTCTCCTCTTGTGATTTAAAATTAAATGATTCAAAGTAACAGAAACTTACACATATAAGTATATTTATTAAACTGTTTAATACACTGTAAAATAGCTGTTATAAAATATACTAATTCTAACAAAAATATGTATTTTATAAAATAGAAGCATCTCAATTATTAATAAAATTTAGCAAAAGCACTGCTCCAAAAATAAAAGGCTATTAGTCATTAAGAATGCAACGCATAGTTATCTGATTATCGTGCAAGACGAAAAAAACATAATGAAGTTAACTCTTAGTCATCAGAAAGGTAGCTTTTAGAAAACAGTAGTAAGTAATCTTCTAAACAATTTTTGTTGCATATCTATAACATTGTCTGAGTACAGGATAGGCAACTTTTAAAATTAAAAAAAATATAACTACCTGAGCAAATTACTGTTTATAAATGAACACAGTAGGTAAAAAACAGAAAATTAACTTAAATATTCAAGATAAGGCAAAGGAAAATATTGTACTCACCGTTTCACGTACTCCCAAAATAATCTTATTTCTTCTTCCAATAAATCACTCATTTTATACCGAACACAGGTGTAAATTTCATAGTGTACAGATTAATTAATGAAATAAAAAAGTTATATACACACTTTTTATTTCAATTGGCAGTACCTGAATAAACTGTTCACACTTTCTAAACGTTATGGTATTGTTTGCGTACTGACAATTATACAACAATAAAATCAATAAAGTTCTATTTTCAAATTTGATTATTACGTTCGAATAATTATATATATTCGAATTCTCGTAGAAATCGATTGATTGATTTGAAAATCTATACAAAGTCAGATATCCGTCGCGGTCCACTGTCACTTCAGTACTTATCGTTACCAACATGTGTATTTCAGGTAGTTCAGGGCTGAATAAGCAATCGATGTCCATTCATTAAAACTCAATAGCGTGTTAGTTATAATCGATCATAGAATTGGTACGGATAGCTTTCGATTCGAATTTTTAGCTTTGATATACGGTTGTACTGCTAAGTTGTTCTTTGTTATTAGATTTTTAATTGATTCAATAATTGAAGAGCAGATTACGACTACATTATTGGGATTATGTATTTAAGCCTAGCATAACAAAAGTCTAAATTCGAATGCCAGGCTCGCCCTTTTTTCCAATGTGCATATTGTGTATAATAGGAATCTCAAATGAGTTTTTACATGCTTTAGGAGCATTAAAGGAAACCAGTATGTTGATTACCTACTATATTCTGTCCTAAAACGCAAGTACCTATAACAGTCGCAGAGTAATCTACATAGCTTGCTGGGATTTAGTCTTGGCATTCTGAGTAGAGACCCATGCGTACCGGTCTGACAATGAATTGATAATTGATTTTCGGCAAAAATGTGGCTACGGTGTATGAAATATTTTAATTTTTCAATTTTCACTTTTACACGATATTATGGTCAAATTAAGAAAACAATTTATCACCATTTGAATTTATCGTGTATTTATCTATATTTTTAATACTGGCAGCCAAAGTAACGAAATAAATGAAATAAATAAAGAAAAACAAAAGAAGTCAAATTTGTAAGTTGCGTCAGAAGTATATAAACACAAGGAATTTAAAAACAAGATAGTTTTAATAATATTTTGACATTTAAATAAATATTAAGTTCGAAGTTTTTTAAGCTGAAATTAAGCAGCGTGGCTTAGGAATTGCATAAATCATATTAAATGAAATGGCCGTACAAAAAATACCCAGTAACGTACAATCTTTATTAAATGCATCCGCGCGAATCAGTAACTACAAAAGCGCTATTGAAGAACTGGTAAATTATAAATTATTATTTATTTATCTGTTTTGTTTGTGTTCTTTTTATAATAAGTGCCTTTTTATCAAAAGTACGAAAGTATAACGAGAACAAAAAAATGTGGGTAAAAATCAATACTTCTTTTAAAAAAAAATTAGCACTTATCAATATACTAAATCTAGAATGTTTTCATTTTAAAATATTATTCATTATAGGTCTTATAATTAACTTAATGCGCAATGGTAGAACGATCCACGGTCGAACTATAATCCACCGCAACACCTACTCGTATTTTTAGCGTGATACAGTACATGCGTTTCGGTGGAAGGGTCCGATTTCCGGCTCACTTTTATATGAGGCCACCATAGTAGTCCTCGGGAGTAGCAAGGCATCTGTGACTTCTGATAGATATGTTCTATATGAAATTGCTTATAAGTACAAGTCCGTACCATACACACTTACTATCAGGTGAACTGCGTCCTGTTTTGCTACTTCTAAATTATATTAAGTTATTTCAAAATAATTAGTTTTTTACCCTAACTTAGTATAAAATTCACTTGCGACTATTTGTATCTACGTGGCAACCATGTAGTGGATTGTTTCATAAAATTCTCTAGGGTTCCATACAGAATCATTAAATGGTAGGACAATGTTTTTCAATATTTCTCATGACACGACCCTCATAGATCGTAAATATATTTCACGACCTCCCACCATCCGATGTATATAACTTATATTTTATTTTGCGTTAAAATATGAAACCTGTAGAATATCGTTATTTCTATTATAATTAGATATCGCTTAAATAAATAATTTAGAACCCAAAGCATCAAGCGCCTTTTGTTTAAAATATAGTAAAAATATGTTTTTGGAGTTTTTATGTTTTTTTTTTCTTTTTTATTTAAACCCCCTTATAGAGGCTGGTGACCCCAACAAAAGGTAGTCTCTCACAATTCTTATTGGAGCAGTCACGTCAACGTATTTATTATGCCCACTAATGGTACAAGATTGTGTCTAATTTTATTTTTATTTTAACTTTTAATATCTATAGGTTTACAATTCGTTGGATGCCGAATCATCTTCAATAGCGATAAGAGTTCATATACAAAAAAACTGGTTACAAGTTGTCGACAACGGAAATGGTATAAAATGTGATGACTTCCAATTACTCGGAGAAAGGTATGCTACAAGTAAACTTATGGATATTAATAATTTCAAAGCAGCTCCCAACAAATTCGGTTATCAAGGTCTATCACTTGCGAACATAATAGAAGTATCAGAAGCAGTTAAAATAACATCAAGATATGCGAATTCTGATGAAACTTGGCTTAAAACATACTTCGAAGGAAAAGAACCTGAATGTCGTAAAGTAGCAATGAGACCTTCGAAAGGAACGACGGTAAGATTTCATTCTGTAATGGTATTGTGTATTATACTATTTTTTTATGTGAAACATCTGTAGCAGCACGTAAACCTAATTTTTGGGGTGGCGATCGCCACATTCTATTTATACTGCGCCATCTGTTGTACATTTTTAGAGCTATTAAGCACCTATAGAACAAAATTAAGCGGACTGCGGTGTTAGTTCGACATAATGCGGAGTACTAAGTCGAACTAACTGTCCAGTATAGTTCCTGCCGCAATCTCGTCTTTTATGCATATTACTTGTACGAACACGTTGTTTTACATATGTCAGGCGTCCCGTGACGGCTATTTTTTATTATAGATTTGTTACTATTATATACTTTAATAGGATATTTTGAAATAAGTTTTTCTGCAGGTTGAAGTCCATGGTTTTCTTTTTAATCTAAACATTCAGAAAAAATGTATAAATCCATTTACTGAACTACAAGATATTCAAATGTTTTTAGAACATTTATTATTAGCGTTTAATAATGTCTCGATAAGTTTAAGAGATGACTTTGATAATGAGATTTTGTTTAAAATACATAAAAATAGAAACATTTATCAAACATTTAAAACACTATTCGATATTGACTTAAACGACATGCAAGAACTTCAAGTACAAAAAAATGAATATAAAGTCAAAGCCTTCATTGGAATGAAAGAGACGGAAACGAAAAAATACCAATGGATTTACTTAAATAATAAATTCGTCCATAACTCTAATCTTCACGAATTAATTAATTGTAAGCTTTCGAAGACTTTGGGTTTACCACAGGCAAAAAAGAAAAAAACGAAGGTAATTTTACAAACGTTTCATTTTTTTCTCAGCATCTGTGGTCGACCGCAGATAGGACTCAAAACTATCTGGGGTTGATACGAATGTTTATTAAATAATAATCAGAAGGACTGCATTCTTATTTACTACTTTTCATTTTACATTTTACACTTTACATTTTACTATAGGCACATTTCAACGAAGATTATAATGTTAAACGACAGTCTGTCCCATTTTATTTTATATTTTTAACGTGCCCATACTATGAATATGACATCGTCTATTCTGGGAAGCAAACAACGATAGAATTTAAGGATTGGTCAGAAATGAACAAGTTAATAGAAAAATTGGTGCAATTTTACAATGGTGATATAAAGTCAAAGAATACAAACAATCAAAATAAAAAACAAGTTAACGGCATAAAGATAAAAGATACAAAAAATGAAGTTAAAAATATAATAGAAAAATTCTTAGGAAACAATAAAAACAAAAATCCGAGAGTATCACAGATGCAAAATGGAGTGAAAGGTAATAGTAGGAATTAAATATGCAAATAAAGTAATTTGAACGAAGAAAATATATGCAATCTTTTTTTTTAGGAAAAGACATCAAAAGAAAGATAAAAAAAGACTTACCAAAAATCTTTTTAGCTAATCGTAAAACGAATACACCGTGTAAATTTATTGATAATGTAAATATCAGAATTAAATCACCTAAAAACAAAGCTGTGAAAAGAACCAAATTAAACAAAAGGGCTTCAAAACATTATTTAAAAGCAAAAAACAAAGTAAAATCGAATCAGGAAAGTCCTAAATTTGCAAAGAAGTCTTTAAAATGTAAGCGCAACGCAGCTGATAATGTTATTGAAATATTTAAAAAGAATAGTGATACAATAAAAAAAAGATGCAACGAAATATCATGCCATTTAAAAGACTTAACGAACTTAAAATACTGTCGAATCAATAAAACTTCTATAAAGCAAGATGTTAACATACTACCATCTATAAAAATATCTGCTTATGAAAATCCAAATACCAAGGCATGTAAAAGAACTATAAAACAGGACAAATCTGAAATTTTACAAGTTGAACATTTAAATAATAACAAGATATCTGTAGTAGAAAAACCGAAGTCATATGATTTGCTCCAAACAATTTTGAAAACGCCACAAGGTTACAATTCAGAAAAAGAAAACACATACATAGGTATTCGTATAAATATATAATTACACTTCTGCTAAAATCCATATTCTATATGGAATTCTTTCGTAATATATCACCATAGGCACCAGACCAACATACAGGCAGCTAAATAATAATTTTAAATATCAGTTACCTACTGAATTTGGGTTTGTGTACTTGTTTTTTTTTAAATTACAAGTTTCAGCTATAAATAATCAATAAACTACCTATAAATACAAACTGGGTTGCTGTGTCGTACATTTACGATTAGATACACGTTTTATCGCGTTACGTAGAGGGTTCCCTCCACGTAACGCGATAAAACGTATTTTGTCGTGTTCGTATTACAATGTAAATTTAAATATATATGTATCATCAGCATCATGTGCAGTAAAACTCAGATGGCATTATTTAGGGTGGGAAGAAATGGTCGCATTAAAATGTAAGTGCCTAGTAATAGTATATGAATAACTTTTTCAGATATTTGTCAAAATAGTTATGTTGCTTCTAAACTTACGTATGAAAGCCACAAATATAACATGAAAGATATTTTACCTACGAATAAAAAATATCTAAATTTGCAAATCAGGAAGCAATCAAGAGAAAAACTTATCCGCACTGCGGATAAAATACATAAAAGTGATTTAAAAATTAAAGCAGGAACGATTACAAAACCTAAAAACCAATTTAAAGCAAAAAGTTCAAGACAATATGATTTCAGTGCTTACGACAAGCTACTAGATAAATATAAACAGGATGTATTAGATTCACATATTTCTATTGATACAAATGAAGAAAGTGATATAATAGAAATCTCTAAAAATATTCGTAACCAAATTGTAAATGATATGAAGTTTTTATTAGATAATAACAATGATAATAATGATTCACGAAATAAATGCATTAAAAAATCAAATTATGAAGTTAATTTTAAGATTGAAAGCACATACACAATTTTAGTTGATTCGATTCATAGTTCGTCACAGGTATTTAATAGACCCATTAATGAAAATTATTTTAGAGAGAAGTCTGCTGAAATAAGAAAGAGCAAAAATATAAGTGATAAAACTTTTAATGGTAATGATGAAGTGGAAACCAGGTTGAAAACGAATAATCTAACTAATAATAAATTTAATTGGCTTATACCAGAGTCTCTAAATATATCTCCAATTGAAGAACTTATGGAACCATTAGATCTTTGCGAAGTTATTATTACTCAGAGTGATAATCTTGCCGAAGAATTCAATGATACATTTGGCTTAAATAAGAATAATGATTCCATGTTTGTGGTGAATTGCGATGAAAAGAGTGACATAAATATTGCGGAAAACAAAAATTGCGATCTTTCAAATGACAATTATAATAATAATCGCCACATTGATAGTTATTTAAATGAAACTTTGAATCAAATAGACTGCTTAGCTTTAAAACAAATTGATACCAATAAAAGAAAGAACATAGATTATGAAGATATAATTGACAATGAATTAAATAATCATGACGAAGATAAAGGAAAATTAACTGAACCTGGAACTTGTCTGTTACGAGATAAGTCTATTACTAACTTCGAACTCTTCAGTAGGCACAGATTCATGCCAAAAGGTAGGTAAAGTTGTTTTAATTACATTCGCTTGAATTATATATCTAAGCTGTTTATTTTCTTTTTTTAGGAACATCTCAGATATTTAATAATGTTTTTTCAAAAACTATCTGTTCGTACAACTTGGATTCAGAATATTTCAAGGATGTAAGTCTGATATTACAAAATCAATGAATATTAATGTGGTTTAATTAAATTTTATCCCCCAAATTGTCTTCTTTGCAGAATATATATAACAATTTTGTAAAGGATATTGAAATTAATACCGAAATTTATGAGCCTAAAATTCAAAGCATGAAAGATCTTACAACAGAACATCTACGAAAAATAACAAATAAATTAAAAAATCATAATACAAATCTCAATTTTGAAGCAGAGTCTTTGGCAGACGGAAAAGTTATATTTATTCAATGTATGTTTTTAAATAAACTTAATGAGTAAAAAATAAAACGACTTAATTTATTTTCAGGTTTTAAGACAAGTTGACTGTAAATTTATTGCAGCCAAAATACTTGCTAAATCACAATCACATCAATCATCGGAATATCTGGTTTTGTTTGACCAACACGCCGTCCATGAAAGAATCAAACTTGAAAATAATTTGGAATGTAATTGTTATCTTTAAATGCAATAGATTATTTGAAAGAAAACTTTTGTCAAAATATATAAAATATTGTTCCACAGACTACTTTGACGGTAATAATTGGAGAAGCGTTACAATAGAAGCAATTCCTATGAAGGTCTCTAAAGACGAGATACTTTATTTGCATAATCATAAAGATAAGTTTACTCAATGTGGATTGCGATGGACAGCTATAAACAATTGCGAAATTCTTGTAACTGCCGTACCTGAAGCACTTGTAGGCAAAAATCCTAGACCGGTAAACAAGATAGATATCATTTCACTATTTATTTACTGCTATATATTATATGCGTTTAAAATCATATTTATTTATGTTGAAGGCGGAGATTATTTTAAAAGCTGTGAGAAATTTGCTGACAGAACAAATAAATGGTATTAAATGTCTAAAGGGTAATGTGTCTTTATACCCTCAGTCTATTATGACTCTCGTATTTTCGGAGGTAAGGAAAATAAAACATAATAATTTTATTATATTGGTTTGTCTTTTGTATTGGTACTTATTGCTTAAATTAACTACGAATCAGGGTATGATTATACCTGTAGCGCGTAATATGTAGTATCGGTTTTATCAAAAATCATCTTTAATACTGTTTTTAGTATTCAGGGATCAAATCACATCATTCGAATATTATTTAATTTGCTGAAAATGTTGATTTAACATTAATACAAGTATTACTCAATAATATGTGGAATAATAATGGTATGTGATTTATAATTTCCCCTTTCAGGCCTGTAGGTACGCGATAAAATTTGGAGATTTATTGTCGGAGAAAAAATGCCAAGAGCTTATCGCTGAGTTAGCAAAATGCAAGACACCCTTTCAATGTGCTCATGGTAGACCTGTCATGGCTGTCATGGTGGAACTAAAGAGTGATTCAAATAAATATCAGGTAAATATTTAATTCTATTTTAATGGAGTTGAATGAATATAGTTG
>DWTU01001811.1:0-12527 GCA_018251515.1 Cecropterus confusis | reverse complement strand
TAAAAGCCAATTATTATTTATTTAGAAGCAATATTTCACTGCACAATAATTAACATTCTTGACAATTTTTCGATAGTAAATGCCTACCAACAATTAATATTAAAAGCTTTTGTAACATAAATTGAACAATAACAGAAATTGAATAATCGCTATGGTACGATGGTTCATCCCATACAATGTCTCTAAACAAATGTAATTAAAATTAATAACATTTACTAGTCATTATTTACTACTGTACATGCGGAAAAGGTGTCATAAAATTTTCTATTTAGTTGCCTCAGAGGGCATGTTGATTTCATTCAAACCAAAGTAATAAAATGTTAATTGTTTATCGAATACAAAATGACAAAAACATTTGTACAACTTTAATAAGTGTCTGTAGTCATTTAAATACATATCTAAGACTTTCTTTACTGAGACGTAGCTAAGTCTTGCCTATAATTTAAGTTATGATTACTAATCATATTTGTTGTTTAATATATTCAAAAGTTAAATTTATGGCCTCATAATTTGACCACTACATTTTTAAGTACTCTAGACAATCTACATTACTAATTTAACGCGTTTGTTAGAAATACATAATTTTTTTTAACGGAAGGATACTAGACTAACACGGTCATGCTTATTTTAATTAGGTAAATGTTCAATGTATATTAACATTTCTTTCTAAAGTTCTGTGTTAACGGTGTATAAATATTCAAAAGCAAATAGATAAGAGGACAAATATGAATTATAGGCTTAAGAATTTAAGCGTAATTTAGCTTATTTTATTAATCTCTTTATATCGTTTTTCATGGATTAATGAAGTGACAGCATAGCATAAAGGAGATAGATGGAAAGGACTGTATAAATTGCCTTCAATATCTTGCAACTTGACTATCCGCATTTATAACCCAATTTTATTTTTTCGTTTCATATATTTAAGTACAATTGAGCATATTACAATAATAACGAGAAGTACTTATGGCTCGATGTAATAATAATAGGCCTATGTCTAAAAAGCAAACATGTATAAAATGCAAACAAATCATGACAGAAGATTAAAGAGTTAATAACCTAAGAAACAGATAAAACTAAGAAATAGCTAACACCGTAATACATAATCAACCTTCCCTTCATTATTGTTTTCATATATATCGCCCATGCGTGGTCAATATTGAAGGTTTTTTGTTAGTTACTTACAATATATTGGTCGATCACGCTTAAAAGCTTCCGATCAATTAATTTCTGTTAATACTGCAATGTTTGCATGGTTACATTACCCTTAAACACTTCGGAAACTATAGTATATGTAACAAAATATAAAATAATATATAGAACTATAGACTTCCAATTATAAATATGCATATAAAAGCAGCCTGACACAGTGTAGGCCTAACTGGAAAGTGTTAAATGCACTTTCCATTATAATTTGTTTAAAATATTAGGTATTTGATTATCAAGAGCATGTTTATAGGTAGCTTTACTTTGATTGAGATAAAAAAGTGTTAAGTGTTGAGGTCTATTAGTTAAACTTTTGATCCATAAACAAAAATGAAAACAATTACCAAATAGGTAACTAAACTTATATTAGATTAACGCTAAATACGAAACACCGCATTTATTTTTTTAAAACATAAATTAATTGAAATTAAAATATTACGAAAATAAAGCCTAAAGCATGCATCAGCGATAAAACAACTGTTCTTTTATAATACGATGTAATAATGTATGTAGGTAATAAATAAAAATGTTTTAAATATAATTACAAAAAGGACATGACTCTAGTTTAAATCATTTATATTGCTACTTCTATTTAATTTTTAATGAGATAAGTGTATATAAAATATATAGTAAAACATATATATACTAAAATAAATCTACTTACTACAAATATAAAAAAGTTCAGAACGCGAGCAAACGCAAGAAAAATCACGCCAAAGGAAATATTAAGGTGTTGCATCTACTCTAATTTCATGAAAAGTTGTGCACTTAAGAAAATTTCAGGAAATTTCAACAGGACATTGCGTGCGTACGAAATAATTCAGGCTTTATTTAAACCCAAAAATGTATACGTAATTAGTAGGAAGATACTTTACTTAAAAACTTGCACTCAATATCACACTGAATGAGCTTAAGTCCCTACCATAATGAAAGATTTTCTCGCACACTTAACTACCACGTAAACAGCCAATGCAATCTTTGTATTATTATATTGCAAATATATCGAACACTATTAGTGTTATTAGTATATAACCTAAATTATAAGCGCCAACCGTTCATACACATGCCTCATAAATATAGGCAAGCACTCCGCCCGGAAGCAATGTTTGCAGCGGGCTTTTCCTGACTCATGCGTGAATTTGAATTCGTGACATTCAATGACTTTTTGTGGACTGTAATCAGTTAGTGTATACGCTTTGTTTGCAACAAATATATCACTTATGCCTGTAAAAAATAAATGATTGCCTTCTAGAACATTATGTGGATATAAAAGAATTGGAATACATTTACTGGATTGCGACGATTTTAAATTTTACACATAACAATTTATCTATGTCGTGTAATATAAAAGACATGGTAAATTTAAAAAATAGGCCACATTTACGCAAGATTAAAAAAAATAGTTACACTAAATATTGGCATAACAATTTGCATGGATTTCAGATGATTCACTGAGTTTGCTCATGTTCTTGGGACCTACCTATGTAATAACGTTGTCGTGTGGGGTGCGCGTACGGCTGAAGTACAAGGGTGCGCTGGGGCGCTCAGGATCAGTGGCTGACCGCGCACAAACACTCACATTCAAATATTTGTCTAACCTTGATGCGAATCGGCGCACTCCGGGTTCCATCCGACGACGGTCGTCGATACAGACGGGTCGAAGGGCTCGCTTCAGGTGTAACAGTGAAAGCGACACTGGTCGAGAGGATGCGAAACGTTTTGCGGCGCGGGCGTCGGGCCGGACGGCAGGCGCATCGGCGCGCCGCCACCGGCGGTGTGGTCGCGGGGCTGCGGCGCGGCGGCCGCGCTACATGTCACGGTGCGGCGAGCGCGCTCTTCGCGCCGTGGTCACCGACTCACAGTGGCGTCGCCGTCCTACTGTCTGCCCGACGGCCGGGACGGCGGCGCGCGTTGCACCGCCCCGCTGCACTCCGCCTGCCCCCCTGCCGCTGTGCCCCCTCGCTCGGCCCCCTCCTCATGCCGCGCTCCACCCGCCCCGCCCCGAAGAATTTTCCGCATCGGGCGGGAAAAATCGATTGTGCAGCGAGCCCCGAATAATTTCGGCAAGACGCACGGCGCCCTTGCGTCCTCCCTGGCGGCGATGGCGGACGCAGCGGTCAAGCGCAACGCGCCGCGCGCCGCTTGCGAGCCACCGTGGCGATAGCCAAAACAAGGTTCTCGGTACTTGGTACACACCAATTACATTGTTTTTTTAATTAAAACACAGTACGCATTGATCACAAATTTCCTTGATGGTGTAGATATTTATTGTTGCCAACTACATTGTGAGAAAAAAATGTAAAATATTTTGATTCATGAATATTGTCATCGACCCATAACCCAACTTCGTTATCATCTTACTACTAACCTACTGCTAAGCACAGGTCTAATCTTAACATTACAATAGTATACTCCACAATACTGACCAAGATTTCAGTAGTCTTCACAAACCTCGGAGATTTTTATAAAAAAAAAATTCAAGGTCGTATGCCTACACCGTCAAAGCATGTGATACCGAATTATTGCCTAAAAGGTGCAAAACTTTGAAGTATCAGAGGAGCCTGGAATTGAAATGAGTGGTCGAATTTTTTATTAAAATACTATGTAGATACCAAAAGAACTTTATACACAATATTGCATGGTATACGAAGCCGCGGGAAACTGTATTATACTCTAATGTGGACCTTTCAATGACAACATTTTTCACATATGTTACACATTTGTTTTTTCACTTCAGCCTGTACCAACATGGCGTCTAGTTGAAAATAGTACAGATGTGCTGTTTTTTTTTAGTAACTAATTTATAAAAGTGAAAGTCGCCTAACGCACATATATGCATGCTTTGTGAAATTAAGTTTGCTAATTTATGTACTAACCTAAGTAATTAAATTCCTTGTCGATAAACTGTAAGAAATATTCAAAAACACACGCACACATCGCAAACGACATAGGTATGTGCCACATAAAATTACCTTTCAAACGACGTGAAATATGACATTTTGCTCTAAATCAATTCACGTTATTAATGCAAGCAAATTGTCAATTCTGAGAATATTACATCAATGTCTAACAGTTGGTCGGTGTTGTGTTTCCTATTTATAGGTAAATGCACTCGTTAAAACTTGAATGGCATTATTCACACGTAACATGTAATTGATTTTAATGCTTGAGTTTACGGCATAGGTAACAGAAAATAAAAAAAATCTTTAAAAATAATTCTTCTACGCTTTCAAACACAAAAAGGTGATTTTACCAGGTGGTAGAACCAGTGTAGTTCGACCGGGGAAGTACCAGTGCCACACCTAGCGTGAAGCAATTCTTGCGTTTCGGTGGAAGGGTGTGGTCGCCAGCTCACTTATATATTAGGCGACCATCTTAGTCCTCGGGAGTAGCAACGCAACTGTGATTGACTTCAGAGAGAACCCTTGTTCTATATGATTTACAGATGTCCATGGGCGGGCGTGACCACTTACCATCAGGCGGACTGCATCCACGTTTCCTACTACAGTCTAATAAAAAAAGATGGGTAAAATTACTCAGACTGATTAGTTTTATATTACTCAGACTGATTAATTTTTACCATCCTGCAAAATTATTGCAATCTTTGAATATTTGATCATGTGAATCTGATTAGATTAGACAAGACATGTTTTTGCTTTTAATAAGATATATTATGTCGTGTGACATAATTTGAAGAAAAGTACAAATGATTATAGTTTAAAATGGTTGTAGATAACATTACAGGTAACATACTAAATAAATAAAAGCTCTATGTGAAACAGTTCAGCCGTTTTGGAGGTTAGTTGCAAGAAACGGATTGAATATTTCAACGATTCATTCAATTATATTTCCATTCAATTATTCATAGAGACTCCGTTATTCTTGCTTGTTTCATTCCTGACCACTTTTCATTGACATAGACGAGTTACTTATATTAGTACTACTATACTACTTATACTACTTTCGAACAATGTTTTTTTTTCACGGTTACTATAAAAAAAGCCTAGGATTCCCCTAACTCAGTAGTGATCACTGTGAAACACTACTGACCTGTGGTTTAGCAGAAATATTAGAATTTTGCTTTTACTCTTGTTTTTTCCGAGATACGTAAGATCGTAAGAAAACAATACGTAGGCTTATCGAGAAGGTTTAAGTCACAGCAGCGTATCAAATCGCGATCCTATGATACAACATCCACCCTATGTAGACGATAATTGTTCCCGCAAAGAAAAAACACTCAATTTATTTTAAAATGATACCCAGTCCTGAGGAGATTGAGCAGGAATATCAAAAATTTGTTCTTGCAATAACAAGCGAAATTACCGTATCAAATCGCGGTCCTACGGTGCTCTAATCAACACGAACCAGATAATAATACTTCCATTCCAACAAAAAAAAACAAAGAAACCAAATGTGAGTTATATAAACTTGTGAATTTCGTTTTTCCAGTAAAAAGCCCCAGAAAAAGGAATAATGAAAGACAGGAAGGCAGAGTGAATATTAAATAAAACCTCTCAATACTCATAAAATATAAATATAGATACATATGAAAAAACATAATGTGAAATAAAAAGTAGCAGGAAAATTTAAAATCTGCATGGAGATTTTTTGCGTCTTTTTCATTATTTTTGTCATAGATGTATCAACCGAACATGCAGTTCACCTGATTTTATAGCAATGCTTTCGGGGGATTGAAATACCTACTTCAAAATTGTTACCACTTTCAAACTTTTATGTCATGTTCTCGTATTTAATACTTTTGTGAATCACATGTTAAAGCAATTTACCTTTTGTTTTGTTTCTCTCATGCATGAAACATATTTGCTTTAATTTTTAGTTAAAATGAAGTTAATAGGTATCAATGTCTTTATTAGTGTATAAATAGATATATATGTATATATATACGTACTTGCTGTTTGTAACGAACCCTATTAATCAAAAAAAATGTCACAGATACGTTATTAACTCTAAGAAGAGAGGTACAATTGATATAACACGATTTAAGCCCTATGCAATAAGTAAATATTTGTTGTTAAGTACAATTTTAAACAAAATTAAAATGAAAATAAAAAAATAACATGAAAACTTCTATTGTAATAATGGCGAAACCCATAAAAAAGTAGAAAAACGTATTACTAAAGATATTAAAGTCATGTTCAGGCGTAATTAAATACCTAGATATCGTTAAGTATAGAAGACTAGTTTTAAATTTTGTGTACTATCAAAGTCACAAGTGTCTATCACTCAATGCATTTTAAATTGGTTTATTTGCTCTATGTCTAAATTGGAAAATTATTGATATTAAGATATTTAAGTGCATTTGTGCTATATAATATTGTATTATTGACGTTTTATATAAAGTCTCATATTTATATTCAATGTATTGTTAAGACAATATAATATTATATAAATTTTCAGATATCCTCTACAGATAGAAACACTACCTTATTTGTTATGTTCTTGCATACCTAAAATGTCATATACAATTATTATGCATTAGGTAGACGTCATTATAATTTACATAAATATTATACATGCTTTAAAGAAGCAAAATGAACATGATATATAGATATATATATATATATATATAACAGAAAAACATGTCCCGTAAAACGTGCCAAGTTTCCAATCGGTGGGTGGCACGACGAAGGCATGCACCTTCCGAACCCATCGGCGTAGTAAGCGCAGTCAGCGGGTTCGCTTCCAAGAACTGCCGAGACGTGAGACTTACCACAAACGCCGGCTTTATTTACTGTTAGCATAGCTTATGCAATTTATTCCGACTATAAAATTTGCTTGTTTCTTCTATTTGTTTCAGCACTACCTACTCAGAATACTCTATCAGCGAAACCACTGATAAATACGCAACTATTAATGCGGATATTATAAACAATGTAAGTTTTCTGTACTAATTACAACGTAATATCATATAAAGTTATTATTTTTTAATACAATTGATACAACAAACCGGTTCTAAAACTTCACAGTAACTTTGGGGAAAACATTAAGTACGTTCAACGTGATTGTACAGGCTTATGCGTTCGAAATCATTGACCTTTTTGTTATAAAAGTGTTTTATATAAAATTTTGGCAAATGAAAATGGATATTGACTGGTTTTAAATGAATATATACTATTATAGTGTTCGTCCACTTTATAGTACACACCTGAAAACAAAACTTCGCGTATAGGTCAGAACGTTTTAAGAACTAAAAACTTTTTAAGAACTAAATATACTTTCCAGGCTTCACCACTTTCGACAAAAATAAATTATAGCAAAGATGATAAAAAAAGCTTATTTCTGAATGTAATTATCATTGAAATTGAAATTTAAAGTGTCGAAATAACATTGCGTCATTTTTAAATGTGGTAGAGCTCTTCATGATTTGAGTGCTACGGGGATTTCTGTATATTTTTTATCTTATGATGGCAATAATTACATTGCTGTGTGTTGCACTTCATTGATGTATATGGCAAGAATTATTCATCTATATATTAAAGTGGGGTTCGACTCTGAAAGCCCACTCACATACCTATTTCTGCCTGATAACAGTGTTGCGCTTCTGTATTCTGGTTTGAAGGGTGTGGTGAAAGAGATATACTTATCCGAGACGTTCTATCTTAGTACTCAAGGGTAGCAACGCATCTGTTATTAACCTCAGGCGAGATTCTGATTTTATGTGAGGTTGCGTACAGATGTCCACGGGTGGCAGTGGCCACTTACCAAGATGTGTACTGCATGCTCGTTTGCTACATTCTTATTATAAAAAAAACCCTAAATGTTCATCAAGGAAATTAACGTTAGACGATCGACTGCAACTTCTCGTCAATTAATTTTACTTACAATCACCAAAATGATAAAAAAAATTAATTTGATCATCGTCTCCTAGACCTCTCTTTCAGAACTTCAATACAAAAAACTACAACATTATATTTCATATAACTAATTTAGCCAATTTCAGTGGAATATTGTGCTACCAAAAAAGTTAGATTTTTTGTTACTACCACAAGTGCATACGAAATAAATATTGATATGACAAAAACCATTTAACAAAATAATGTACAGACGGTAAAATTACTACAAAAAAAAATCTAATGAATTCACAGAATCTAGTCGAATACAAGTTTGACTCTAAAACTTTGAAAATAATATATCCATTTATTTGAAAATTTTCGCAAAACATATATCAATTTACAAATGATTCACATGATTTCGAAAAATCTGATGGCCTTGTATTAAAAACCAAGTCTTCGGCAAGAGACTTGGAATATAACTGTGCAACCTTTGGACTATCTACAAGTCAAAGAAGTATCAATATCATTAGGTACCGATAATAATTGTGTTGAGCAAATTTTAATAAATTATTTGAATCCATTTAAAACAATTAGTGTGACAATTTCGTTACATTTCCACCCATGTATACAATATTATTATTTATAAACGACATCGCTTTTGAAAGTATTTTTTTTATCAGACAAGTAGCAAACGGGCATGCAGTCCATCATGTGGACTGCATGCCAGTAAGTAGTTCCTACCATCCATGGACATCGGGAAGCAACTTCATATAGAACAGAGGTTCTACTTAAAGTCGTTCACAGATGCGTTGCTACTCCCGAGGACTAAGATGGTTTCCTTATATATAAGTGAGCCGGCAACCATATCCTTCCATCGAAACGCAAGTCTTAGTGAGGCTATGAAGTGACTATAGAAAGCGTCTTGTATGTATGACCTTGACTGATAGGCGAATTTTATTTCTTATTAGATTAGATAGAGATAACAATATCGCATGTATTATTTTAAAGTCAGTAAACGACGAATGTTCATAATGTCATTTGTGTAAATTTTATAAAGAAACATGCTAGTTTTATACACTGTAGGTTAGATTTCTGCATCACAAAAAATACTTTCAATCTGCCAAATTGACTGCACTATACGATCGTGAATAGGTATAATTTTAAAACTTGTTTTCTAGACATCGTTGAATACACTAGCTAGGTATTAATATTAATCTATCAAAAAAGTCGTAAGACAGGCGTCTAGACCAAATTAGTATGAGGCAAACTAGATAGCACTAAAATTTCACAGTGTATTAGCAACACAGTCATATGTAATATAGACAGATCAGTTGAGTGCAGTCAGTGCCTATCTACAAAGACTGACGTGGATTAATTTCAGAATAAGTTAATGTTTTTTTTTTAATTCTAATGAATTTAAGTTATTTAACATTCATTAACTTTTAATTTTACCAAAGTTTGATTAAGTAAATGTGATTATTAATGGATTAAATTATTACTAGTTTTGACAAAAAGTAGGTATGTCATTATTTTGTGGAAAAACGTGATTATATTAAACTGATATCCAGTACTTCGTAATTTTATTTATTTTTACTTGTTCGTAATATTATTCACCTTATAGACGAATTAATATAAATATTTAATTTTGAAAGGAATATGTCATACTGACCTTAGAAACGTATTGAAAAAGAATTATATTACTGAATTATACTTAAACTTTTGAATTTGATGACTTCTATGAAAAAAATATGACCGTATAAAAATTGGTAAAGTTCATAAGTTCTTCATGGAGATTCTCCAGAAGAGGTACCTTAACAACGCTTGACTTTAAGAAAGCTGCTTGCACTTATATTATGACATGCTCGTCTCGTCATTGTTCTTGATTGATCATTGATTTTCAACACGCACAACGACAGCAATGATATATGTAATAACTTAATAAACGAACAATTTTAACTAATTACAATGTTAATAAATATACAGATCTCAGTAATGAGTAATTGAAACAAGTAAAAGATCAAAAACAAGAAAAATCAAATAAACATAACAAAGCATTTTCTTTATCACATGTGTTATTATGGAAATGTGCTTAAAATGTACAATAGTAATAAACTGAGTATACTCACTAAAAATTGGAAAAGTAAATGTCAATTCATTAAATACGTTAGGCGGAGGTAGAGACGCGGAATTCAGAAATAGACGCCACAGTTCAAACGCTGCATCGCCCGACAACGTTACGGAATCATTTTTTGTGGACTGTCTACTTCTTAGCGTGTTAGGCACCGTTTTTTCTGCAGCTAGTCGCTTCGTGACCTCGGCTGACATTAAAAATGGTTATGCCTCGTGCATTTATACTTCTTTTTTTGTTGTAACTTGTTAGGTACAAAAGATATCTCAAAATCAGTGATATCAATAAGTTCTGTTTGCTCTAATTTGTATTCGGACCCCAGTAGACCACAATGAATAACAAGAGTAATCTATAAAAGCATTAAATGAGTAGAATTAATTATTTTGTTGTATGAGTTCCTTATGGCAGCTGGCGAAAATAATTTCTGTATTATCAGCACACGTGGCAGACTTTATTAATAGCCATAATTATATCCTAAGAAATATTAAGGACTGCCACCATAGTGGCGCTGCGTTGTCAATTGGCAGTTCGTTTTGATAATGTTAAAACATAGCTGTGCTATATTATGCTATATTATACATGTCTTCTTCTGGCGCTGATGATCACAGCCATTCATATATACACAAAAAAAACAGAGAGGCAGACATCCAGAGCTCTGACTATTGTAGTGATCATTTTTTTAAATTATTTTTAGGATTTAAATACCTATATGAAGTAAATACTTGGCAGACTTGCATTGTTCGATTAAAACAATGAGAGGGACCACGGAAAAATAGGCTCTGCGTTTTCTATTAACAGCGCTTCGAAAATGTTAAAAACATGATGTGCGATATTATGTACACATATCTGCCTCTACAACTGATGTTTGGATTTCTAATGAAAACCAAGGATATGTGTATGGCAAAAGTTCAGGCCTCTGATATTCCAGAGGCAGACTTTTGATTTTATTTCAACCGGACGCTCGGGCAAGGCTACAAGTACAAAATTCTACGTCTGCTGAATATTATCGAAAATAATTAATTTAATCTACAGAAACGATACCTACGATTGTGGTAAGATAATCCTACGCAATACCCGCTTTCCTATGATTCTCAAATAGTTCTACAACTAAAAATCAGTGAGCAAAGTGTCTGCCAAATATTTATTAGTATCCGAGGAGTGATAATGAATTGAATAGGCGCAATGAGAACCGTGTGCAAATGACTTAGTAAAGCTTATTTTTTGATATTCTTACAACTCCGTCCCATGATAATGCAGAGCCTTGAATGTCTGCATCTTCTATTTTCTACGTTTCTAAGATGATTGTGACCGCAGAGGCATACATGTGCAAATGATTTAATATCCCCTTTTTTTAAGCAACTTCAATCCGTTGCGATGCGAAAACGCAGCAACATAGGACCTCAATTGACTGGACCGAATCAATTTGTACTGATCTGATCTGCAAGGTACCTCGATGTGAAACTTGGGAAAATGATATACCGAAATGCTCACCAGCTCCTTATCTATTAGTTCAAAGCAGTGATTTATATAAAAACAATGAGCATACGAGATGCACACATATTTAAAAAGTAGTATCTAAAGAATTAAGAAAGGAGTTGGTATTTATTCAATGTAAATAAATAAAGATTTACTACTTTATACTTCTGCTTATTTTATTTTAACTAATTTCATTTAGGAAAATATAATTCAGAAAAAAATATTTTGAAATAAAATCTAAATTTGTATAAATTTAAAGTAAATTACCTTTTAGCAATCAGTTACAGTCTGTGATGACATTTGCTTTGCCGACCTTAAAGGACTAAACGTAATTTTCCGTCTACTAGGTGTCTTCAGAAAATAACTAAAATTTTAAAATTTCGCAGGTTTGGAGAGTCCAAACGGCGATTTTTTTATCTTAGGGGTAATAAAAACTGATCTTAAATTTGATAGAGTTGGTGTACCTCAGGGGAGTATTTTGGGACAACTGCTCTTCATAATTTACATAAATGATCTCCCAAATGTGACTAAACATAAATGTTCATTATTCGCAGATGACATAGCAGTAATTATAGCAGAAGAACTGACAGTTAATTATAATAATGAAATTGATTACACCATAGACAAAATCATAGAATGGCTCATTGAATCTTCAAATAAATATGACCAAAACAAAATATATTAAATTTGGAAATAAAGCATTTAAAAAAGATCTTTTAAATGTGAAAATAAAAACATCAATGAAACTGACTTAATTGTATTTTTAGGACTAACTATAGATAGCAATTGCATATGGAAAGACCATATGTGATAAAGCAAGTGCTCTAAAAGCTTATCACGCCTATGTAACATCGAATCTTCGATATGGCATAGTACTTTGGGGAAACTCAGTTTCCGTAAATAAAGCCTTTATAGTGCAAAAACGA
>DWTU01001810.1:0-12529 GCA_018251515.1 Cecropterus confusis | reverse complement strand
GTCACCATATCGGTCTGACACGTAGTGGGTTACGGGCGCGATCCCCGGGCAGACAGACATCTGAATGATAAATTTAGATATCTGTTCTGGGTCTGGGTGCTTGTGTATTCGTCTTTGTGTATCCATGGTATCCACGACACAGGAGAAAATCCTACTGTGGGTCTATGAGAGTAGAAAGCGTTATTTAAAACATTACTTAAATATATAACTAATATATAGTACAGTGGTACGGAATCTTCTATGCGCATGGTAAAAAGTTATGAAAATTCATGATTTCAAAATAAAAATAAAACTATTAAGGCCTCCAAACAATATCTTATGAGTTACAAAGAAATAAATTTTACTATCTATAATTTTAAGATAAAAATGATAAGTAACTTTTCCTGATATCCTGTATAAAAACTATAAGCAAAGTAAGCTCCTGATATCGTATATATTGTATGTATATATATCGCCGACATATATATCTTAATGCTTTGATGCGTCTGTGCAAATACGCATACGCAATGCACACACACGCACGCTTGTATTCATGATTGCTCATGCATCCGAACGCAAACAAAAAGAAACATATTTTTCCTAACGTGAATACATACAACTGTTTGTAGAACGTTGATTAGCCTTTTAAACATTCTCAAAAACACTGTAAAAAAGAGAACTTTCAAAAAATATTTTGAGCCAAATCTAATCCTACATGCAAAAAATTAAAACGTAGAACGAATAAAAATCGAAAAGGACGGGGAAAAGCTCCCAGTTCCAAATTTAAAAGCACAAAGGAACTAAAAGCTGCATGTGTTGCCTTTTAAGAGGCAGCGCGGGGCCGGAAGTTACGAGTTCAAAAGCTGTACTCTCTTCCATATGCGTTAGCTTTAACTCAAAATAATACAATTGGCACTTTGATAACTTTCCTTTGGTTTTATAGTTCCGACCAATTTCGTTTTTTCGGTTTCATATCAACATTTTCCATGGAACAAAAAATGATAGCTCGTACGTGTGACAACCAATTAAATTACGAAAAATATGAAGCACAATTTTGTTTTACAAATATTCTATCCTTTTTCGTTTACACTTCTCTTGAGTAATATATAAAACCCTAAAGGGTTCATAAGTCCATTCCAGTCATTCCAGTGTGATATTAAAAAAGTACAACTACTTTATGAAGCCGAGGATCATAAAACATTCGTTTCAAGCGTCATTCGTTTGGCGCTGCAAAGGTTATTGTAAAAGTTAAAGACAAACATATAATCTGATCATAGAAGGCCACAAAATAGCACTGCAAATAGCGATATACATAGCGAAATTTACTGAAACTCACAACGGTGACGCTTGTAGCCTCTAGCGAATGTTTCAGGCCCTGGAGTTAGATATAAATACGTGTATAATATTTTTTTTTCTCGAGGAAGAATCCTTAAAAGGTACCCGATGTCGTGGAAGCGACGCCGGGACTTCTGCTCTATGAGGAAGATATCCAAAGGACTACCGGTGACCTCCGAGCGTTGTCCCATCAAGCTTCACCCAGGTGAGCGGCTGTGTCCACCGCACCTGTTCCTTCTTCCCGGGATCGCTTGACTGGACGGTTCGAGGTCCCACTCTCCGAGGTACCATAGACCTATAGACTTATAGACGACGTGTATAATGCCTAGTAATTTAATTATATATAGAGAACCGTCATTTTCCAATAGCATTCGTACTTTCCAACACAAACAGTGTCAGCGGATGATTGTTGGCACTGGGAACGTCTTGTTACCGAAGTTGATTATAACAAAAAGCAAACAACGAACGAATTGAAACTCGAACGGTTTAATTGTAACTTCGAAGCGCCAACTTCGCTGCATTTATTGACTAGAGATTCGTTCAGATTCCAAGTTCGTCTGTAATACAAGTACGTTACCTATATTTATGAATGAAATTTTAATTTCTTTCATTTCATAATAGTGGTAATTGGGCGGGCATTATTTCGACTTACACTATTACGGCTCATAGCCTCATGCAAATATTAAGAAACATTTTCATAATCGAAAAGCCTAAAGCTGATCACGGATGCCTTATAATACCTGAGAATGAAAAGCTTCATTATTTGTAGTATTTTATATAATATAGTGTAAAATTTGAGTGTGGTCTTGCACCTTTACAGTAAATTGGTGCCAAAAAATTAACCTATATAACTTACCAGGCAGTACAGTTAGTGTAGTTTGACCGTTGAGACACTATCCTCATCTATTTCTAGCGTGAAGCAATTCTTGTGATTCGGTGGAAGGACGTGCTTGCCAGCTCATTTATGTATCTTAATCGTTGGACTAGCTACGAATCTGTGATAGACTTTAAACATAACCCCTGCTCTATATTAAGTTGCTTAGAGTTGTCCACGGGCAGTTACCACTTACCATCAGGTAGACGACATGCTCGTTTGTTACTTCATTATTATTAAAAAAAAACAATGAACAATATGTATTTGCTACTCTCAGATCATACATTAGGTACTTCGTACTTCTTCTCATTAGGTAAGTTTTTTATTAGTATAGATTATAACACTAACCATGCTACATAAATATACAGGTAACTTGTTATTATAATGATATATTTAAACTCTTTGTAAGACCAATATTAATTTTGTTCGTATACATAACTCATAAAACATATTACTAGTGTTAAATTTCGCAACGTTACATTTATTATACTACAAATATTATTCGATACGAAGCGGATAAAACCCGTATCTAGTTGCGATAAATTCGCTGAACAATGCCAACGAGGCCAATTATTTTATGAACTGTGTGTGACGTGTGGCCATTATTTCTCGTGTCACACACGCCACGCAATTGTTTTATTCGGTCAGCGGACAATAAAACAAATGGGCGAAGTATTAGAAAAGTTTCACTGTGACACAACGCAGCTGTAGGTCAACGGTTACGAACTCGCCTACAAAATGGATGAATCTGCTGAAAGAATGGTCTACACCGAAACGTGTTTTAAATGGCACTAGAATTCCAAAATAGACTCTCCACGAACTGAAATAGAGTTGCAAATGTGTTAGATCAGGTTGGTGTGTACGCTCTTTTAGTTCGAGAAACCAAGTGCCATTAAAGGCACGTGTTACGATAAGGTGAGAGAAAGGCAAGATGTTCTAAAGATATTATTATGTGTCTGTTGTGATTGGTGGTCAGTAATGAACAGGTATAAATCTTTTCACCGTAGCAAGAAATGGGCGAAAATAACAAAAGTTTGCGAGATTTTCTTGTTTTTATCTGATATTTGATTACTTCTGTTCCACATATTGTACCTATACGTTCTTATCTCGTTCGTTGCTTTTTATACGATTGCAGTAGCGAATGAGTATTTCTCTTGATAGTAAGTGGTTACTGCCGTCCGTAGTCATTTCCAGTCTAGTTTACATAAAGACCGATTATGAACAATAGTCTAACACAACTTTAGTTGGAGTCAAATATGCTGTCGGACACAGATGCGAACACGAGAATAGTTAAAACTATTTTTAAATGGCAGGAATAAGATAACCGCAAATAGTTCTACCAACGTTGAGAGTAGTATAGTTAACGGAGCAGTTCTCCGTTCTTCATATAGGGCTTAAAATTTGTACATAAATACATAAGATAAAATGTAACGGGGCTTATTTAATGGACTTTAAATCATATCGAACTAACTTCATGACATAATGGCCCATACTGTGCTGGAATACAATGTTGCTAGGTTACTCATAAACACTTTATGGCTTACGCAATACCGTTTACTCGTAGTATTAATTTTAGTTCCCACTTTTGTATCAGCTTTAGAGCAGCTCCGCCCAGGTTTACCAGGAATCTCGTAAGATCTTATGATATTCTCTAAGGATAAGATGTTTGGGTAAATTTATACAAAAGTCTGTTATGTTATTCCAGTTATAAATAGATCAACCAAGATAGATATGTCAAGTTCTGTCGGCGTGCTCTGTTTTAAGGTTAATGGTATGGCTGTGAATCTTACAGATACATGGATAAAAACGATAATAATATATGATTTTTGTATTAAGTTAATGATCCTAGAAACATATACCTAATAGTAGCGGTCAGCAACCTTTTTGACAATACTAAAGAAGACTGAAAAAAAGGACTTTTTTCAGTCCAAAATAAACAGTAAATTACCTCTATGTAATTCATAATAGGTTCTTATGAAAACATGCGGGCCACACAGAAAAGGTCACGCGTCGCACATGGCCCGGGACCATCTCCGTGCGGCTCGCAGTCAATTTTTTCTGTTTTGTGAGGAACTATTAATAATTATTGGAAACGTCTCTTAGGTGCAGAAGAGCTTACGAAACATTTTAAACATAGTCCTCAAGAGTAGCAATAACCGACCTCGGATAGCACACCAATTCTATTTGTGGTTGCTAACAGATATGAATAGGCGGCAGAGACTTCAAATCTAGTAGCTTGCTCGTTTTTTTATAGTATGGAAGCAAACGAGCATGCAGCCCATCTGATGGTAAGTGGTAACTGCCGCCCGTGGACATCTGTAATCAACCCTACGTTCTTACTTAATATCAAAGTCTCACCTTAGGCTAGCCAGCTCCAGAGGACTAAGATGGAATGCCTCGGAAAAGTATGTCTCGAAGGGTGTGGTAAGACCCTTCAGACCAGAACACAGCAGCGCATAATACTGCTATTATTAGGCAAAAATAGTTGTGGTGGTGGTGCTCCCGGAGTTGAACCACAAAGAGTTCTACCACCCTCATACTTCTTCGTTTCCTACTTCAAATTTTTTTAATAAATCTTCAGTATTGATTAAATTTATTTTATAAAAATAGTAATACATTATGACCGGAAATATTTAAGCCGCGGAATTTCTGCCATACAACACAATCAAAATAATCAGATTACGTGTTCCGACGGACGTCAACGAAAAATAGCTCTGTCCATATCAATTTAATTAAATTTCAATCCAAATTGGACGGCAAGGGCGAATGGATTTTATTTAGTTGTTCCGAAATTTTACAACGTTTATCGAGTTGCCCCTTAATCCGTTTTAACGGGCGACGGGGTTTTAATTACTACCCTCATGGGGTTCAAAACTTATAATGAATAGGTGTGGAGATTAATGTTTTATATTAGCCAATATTTGCCTGGTTCTTTGAATCACCTAATCATATTGTCTCAAAACCTTTTGTTGTGAATAAATAGGATGCTATTATATCATTGTCTTCGAATCATTGGATTGTTTTAAGTCTGAATTATTTAACATTTGCAGTTAGTTCATCAAGCAATTCCAACCTTTGGGTACTAAATTTAATTTTTTCTTAAACTGGGAAGTTTAAGTACAGGAAGTTTAATCGATTTTTAGAAAATTGATAGTTACAGAATGTCAGTAGATACTGTACCAATATTTACTTATAGATGTTATGGAGGATACACTTGTAATATTCAAAAACTGTATAAATATAAAGCAGAGATTCCTCAAGTTATTGACGAAATCTTCTTGCAATTAAGCTAAAAAATGCTGGTATAGTGTAAATCAAAATATATTCTGATAGAGATTATAAGGTTTAATATCTGGCATTGCTAAAAATATGCTGTGCCACCAATTCGCCATAAATAATATGTTGATTTAAACTAATGAGATGCCTTTTTGGTACCTCCATAGAACTCCGGTCCAAACATAAGACATTCTTCCAAACAAGTAAAACCTAACACACCGTCTAAGATTATTTATCCGGAGTCACTTAAAAGTCAACCCTCGAAGCGTCGAGGAGAAAGTAATCGGCGTATCAAAACGAAATTTGTCAAAAACACGGCTCAGCGTGGACTTCCGTCAATTCCCTCCAATTAATAACAATCCTTTGTCTCTCTTACTCTCGAGGGAATTCCATATTTCTGTCTCCCTCCCGTTCCCTTGTTTGAGAGTCCCCGTCGAGATAGAATATTGCCACTTTGTTCCGTCGCCTCCCGCAGGCTGTGTACACACAGAGAAATTGCAATTTTTCTAGCGTCGACGCAGGAAAATACCTATTGGAAAATTTTAAACTTTCACAAAGCAAAGAAAATGGTTTTCTGGCTTAGTGAATTGCCAAAGGTTTAATCTACTTCGCTTGTGACGAATTTTTCATAAAAGTTGTTCGATTTGACTAAAACAAAACGACTGTTTCTTGTCGCTGTGTGCACACTTTTTATATTATTTGCAAAAGGTAGGTTTATTGTATTTTATTGTGTTGCTTCTGTATTTTATTCTTGTTGTTATGTGACAATTAAAATATTGGTTTAATTTAAATATAAAGATAATATATAAGATATAAGTTGATAGATAAGATATTAGATTAGAAATTTTGGGTCTCCAGTCAAAGTTGTGTGTATATATATTTTGCTGCTGTGTGCTGTTTCAAAGCGTGTGGTAGGCCAAGGCACGATTTCAATGTAGTATTTAATGTTCTTTCGCTTGTCTGATTTTCAAGTGATAATGTAGTGATTACTTATGATATAATATTACGGAGTATATGGTCAACCGTAGTGAATAAATTAAACTTTTTTTTCATAATTGTTTTTTTGCTTGTAAAAGGAAGGCAATGACTAACGTTAATAAAAAATGTACTTGCACTGAAATAAGCTCTATGTAAAAAAATAATTTATATTTTTACAGATATAAACTGTATACGAAAAGAAAAAAAAACTAGTAAGTTTATATAAAGCCTAATGATTTTATGATGATAAATTATAATCACTATAATACAGAAAATCTCAACGTAAAAATGGTGAATGATGAGTTCATATTTAGTAGATATTTAAAAAAAAAAGTTTCAACAATGATTTATTTAATTTTTATATATCATATATATTAATTATAGCCAAACTTGCCAAACTGCAAGTTTTAAAGTCGCCGGACGCCGAAAGTATTCACCGTCAACCGATTATTATCCAACTGCTGGGCATTTGAGAGAGCTTCAGGCCATAGTCCACCGCGCTGGCCAAATGTGAATTGATAGACTTTACACATCTTTCAGAACTTTTTTAAAGAATTCTCAGGTGTGTAGGTTTCCTCACGATATTTTCCTTCACCGTAAAACAGTGATAATTAACGTGTGATACGCACATAATTTTAGAAAAATCAGTGGTGCCTGAGATTCGAAACTCGGACCCTCGATTGAGAGGCCGAGTTTTAAACATGCGGCTATCACTGCTCTATAGTGATGTCTGCCGAAAGTATTGCTTTCTGCTAAATCTCACCTTGTACTAATATGAAAAATCGAACATTTTGCAAACAAAAAGAACAAATCTTTCACATCTGGATGCGTAGCGGCGTGCAACACGGAGTGCCTGTGACATACGTGGACCATAAAAAGACGTATGTAAAACGTGCATTCCACGCGGTAGATATACGTACATAGCGGTGGATTCTAAAAGACTCTTGCTCAGTGTAGCACGATACAATTCCACTCTGATAACTATTTTGAACTAATATCTTTATCCGTGAAAGGTTCCCTTATATTCATATTATACAAATATGCTGCACGCATGCTGTTTAAATTGAAAACTGTGTAATTCAGATATACGCAGAGATTTATCAGTGATACAGAAGGCCTAAGTAGTTCAATCGCAAACTTTAGCCGTTAAACTTTTAATTGGAGTTAAGGGTTATCTGATATTATTAGAATTAATGTAATTTTAAGATACTTATAATAAAAACAGTAAAACAAGTTTAGTTAAAAGTTATCCTAAGTATAAGGAGGCTTTCCTACGATTTTTTATAAACAAACGAAAAATAGAAACCGACTTCTATGCCACAAAAAAACATACACAGTAAATAGTTCTTAAGTCGGCAGTTTGACTGCATCGTCAGGATGGAGGAGTGGAAGGTCACGTTTTTCATTATATCATTTCATCCTAAATACTTAATGTTCATCTCATGTTTCATAAAATCGGTAGAAGCGGAGTTATTGTCGCACACAAATACAAATTTAAGTCAGTCAGGATTAAACCAAATTAAAATGAGACCCCGCGGAAAGCACCAGCTTTAAAGGAAAAAAGAATTGTCAAAATCAGTTCACGCAGTCGAAAACTCCGAAGATTCAAACAATATAACATAAAAAAATAAGAAAAAAATACAGTCGCATTGAGAACCTCTTTCTTTTTTGAAGTCGGTTAAAAACAAGGTATAAACTTGAAACCATTTTGTAACTAGATTATGCCTGCGACTCTGTCCGCATATACCGCGCTTTTTACGGTACAGTATTTTAGGTGTTAGTGTAAGAAATTAACTATCTCTGTGCCAAAATTTATTCGTTTCCGATAAGTTGTTTTTGCGTAAAAGTTACAAACGTTCTCACAAAATTTCTCATTTACAATATTGATAGGTTAGATAACTAAATGGTTTAATGTTAATATTGTATATCCAGGTAGCAAGCTCAAAATATTATAAATCTTAGGGATTATGATGAAAAATTTTAGACAAACTTCTTGTTTTGTATTTTTATTGATGGCCTGGGTGGCGGGGAGATTAATATACTCGTCTGACACGCATTGGGTTCCGGGTCTGGGTGTTCGTGTCTTTGTGTGTGTCCATATTACCCATGACACCGCAACAAAATCGTAGTGTGGGATATGAGTGTAGAAAGCGTTATTTATTTTCTTCTTTATTAATATTTTCATTCTTTTTCAGGTAATTCATAGACAGAAAACTAACAGAAACAGAAAACCATACAAACATATTCGTGAGAATTATGCAAATGTGACAATATAAAAGATCAGGTATGTTAACCAAAATATAGACATTTTATATCGACACAAGCCAAATTCCGGGCCAGTCCGGAATAAATATTTGCATATTCGTCGTTCCGCCACATACCAATAGATCATACAAAGTGCAAATAGCAGACTCTAAGAACTAGGATTTTCTCCTGTGTCGAAGGTGTCATGGACACACAAAGACGAATACACAAACACCCAGACCCAGAACAGAATTCTAAACACATTATTCAGATATCTGTCTGGCCGGGGATCGAACCCGGGACCCACTGCGCGTCAGACCGGTACGGTGACCGCTCCACCACGTGAATCGTCTGTCATAGATGTGTAAGCGTAGTCAGTGTTTTGAGAAACTAGTCTGATTGATTTGTAAAGACAATGTCGACATAAGAAGGAAATAAGTAAAATATATAATTCGAATTAAACATTATGTTGATTATTTTTTTTGTATGGATACTTTTATAGCAAGCAAGAATCCGGGAGGTCCATCCCTTAATCATCCTGTACCTAACTTTGTATGGAAGAGGGATTCTATCTAAAATCAATCACAGAAACGTTGCTACTCCCGAGGACTAATATGGTCGCCTCATATGAAAGTGAGCATTTATGTGTGTATAAGTGTATTTAAAAATCCGTCACATTATTCTCATTTTTCATTATCAAGTACCGACTTTGTTTAATGAAAATTTGTATTTATAATAGAATATGCTCTATAATCCATGTTTTATCCGAAAGCTAATTAAACATAAAAAAATAATACAAAACACTTCAATACCTACATATTGCTTTAATTAAATACCTCTATCTTAACACCTACGTTCGCTTCTTTAGAATCTGAAAGCAAGCGAGATCATTTTACTTTTTGCTTCTAGATTCTATTGTTCGAACTGCATTGAATAAAATTATAAGATAAAATAAGACAAGAAAAGATAGATATAATGTTAAAGGGAATAACTTTGATACGTGTCAAGTATGTCCTATTTACGAGCGGAGAAATTGAACGGGATATTGGGAATTGTCTGAAGTCTTATTGATATTAGATATAACCTGTTATAATAAATATGCTAAGATATGAATAATATTCAAGTGGTACTCTTGGTATAACTGTTACATTTATCTTATACAAGCTGAGCCCCGCGGTTATACCCGCGTTTAAAAATGTATCTTGACATGGTTACATACAGCCGAACCATTTTAACATTACAGCATTGTTTCGGAGACGACTAATAGCAACTAACATTAGCAGCAGTGACGGAGCGTGGAGCGTGCGCAGTGTTAATTTTTTGTGCAAAACCCTAATTAGATTTTCTAAAATGGAAGTATCCTTAGTTACGCCTTATGACATCAGCTATCCAACAGTGAAAGTCCCGTCAAAATCTGTTCAGTGGTTTCAGAGATTACCCAGAACAAACAGACAGACAGCCAGACAAAAATTTTTAGTAATTGATGATTTGTTATCAGTATCATATAAAACTCCATATACATTTCGTAAAAAGCCGTTATTTTGTGTACAACAGGCACTTCAATTTTTTTATATGTATAGATTAATAAAAAAGACAATCATATGTGGCTTGGATCCCCTTATGTATTACTTCTTACTAATAATTTGACCAGAAAATATTATCCAAAATATATTCCATAACCCCTAATATAAAATATATATAGAATGAAGTTCGTTCATTATACTTTACAGTACAGTCGTTAGTGACTGAATACCGAGATGCAGCTTCTAATGAAGACTTACAGATTATATACATACATTACGCGAAATTTAAATACAACTCGTGGATTTTAGTAATAAATACAGACCGTAAAATTATATTTAAACACTAACGAAGAGAAAATGAACTTTCTTGTGCATAACCGTTAAATGCAGACGGTACGTACCTAGGACAATTATGGAGGGTGCTTTTAATCGGCACGGAAAGTACATGTTTTTCCACGCGATATATATTCTTTCGTATGTATCTAAATCTTTATTGTAGACATCCCATTATTGTCTCATTACTGGGCACGGGAGACCCCTAAAGTAAAAAGGGGTTAGGCCAGTGGTCCGTAACCTTTTTAGCAACATTTGGCGTTAAATAGCAAAACCAACAAATAGCAGTATTTGTAAGTGTAATTTCAACGATTTTTTATTTTCCGTATTTGAGAGAACGTGAGCGGCGTGTGCGGACTACAAAGAGTTCTAGGCAGGTTCGCGGACTGCAAAGCGAAGCTGCGGGCCGCACGCGTACGTGGAATTGAGGTTGCTGCCCTCTGATTTAGGTGGTAGATCACCGCGCTATTATTCTTACTTGTTATACTTGCTTCGTTAAACATTACTTTGATTACTTTTACTCGATATCACTTGCATTTGTTTTAATAATACGAACAGTTGCATCATTCGGCTATAGGATTATTTTTATTTAGTTTTTATTTCTTTTTGTTTTACTATTATTGAAGAAAAGAGTACATTCATATCTAAGATTTAATAAAAAAATGTCCGTGTTTGTGCATCTCATATATTTGCTACTAAATTTTTTTGGAGGATTGAAAAAAAAGTAATATACGCACTTTTGTCTGTTCATCTGTATGTTTATAATGACATCAAAGTAATGAATTTAATTTGAATAATTGAAAATATATTGATGGTCCTTGTCTTAAGGTAACATTTACTTATTATTTTATTAAAATCGATCTACTATTAAATATATCAAAAATTATTAGAATTCCCTAAAGTTATGTTAAATTAATTAAATGCGGATAAAATCATAAATATAATTGTAAGTAATATATATTACTACTTACCGAAACTACTAAAGCAATGATCGAAAAAAAAGTTTATATGTTTTCAAGAGCAAAGGAAGATAAACGTCCCTTGTGTACATATTTCCGCAGAATACTGAAACGATGTACCAATATACGTGTATAGGGCAATAAGTGACGGCACACTCGATCGGCACGTAGACATACTCATAGCACGTGTCTTCCGCATACGTGTATTGTGTTTTATATTTACGAAATTATATACATGTGCCCTTAGATCGAGTTTATTACGTTCCCTCAAAGCAATTAATGGTTACATTTTGTCCATACATTGCAATGTACATTGTAAGTTACATTTTCATTTTTGAACATACATTTCAACGTACATTTCACTTTTACATTATCGTTCTTGTCCATACATTGCCATGTACTTTGCAAAGGGCAGAAACGTCAACAAAGATTGTTTTGAGGGAACATAATATCTCGTGCTAAAGGCATTGTGAGCCACAAATCATTCGTTTTGCACTGCAAGCTTCAATTTTAAGTCAATTTTAACAAATTTTACGAATTGCAGCAAAATTTCGTGACCTTATAACAGACATGTACATGTGTTCTTAACGATCCTGAACCGACGCTTGCAACGTATAACGATCGACCTGAGCGTTCGTGGCCCTCGAGTAAGCTCAGGGTTTTTATATCATAGAATAGAAAATCTGATATTGGATATTAACTGGTCACTGTTGCTCATGGACATCTATAATCAACCACAGGTATGATTAAGTATTTGAGGTTGGCCCCAGATGCGTTGCTAGTTCTGAGAACTAAGTGAAAACGGCTCGGATAAGTACCTCGCCTATATCACAGAACACAGCAGTGCCAGACAATCACAGGGTTATAAGGGGAAAATAAGTATGGCGGCGGTGCCTTCGGAGTCGAACCACGACGGATTGTACCATCTTTACTCTCTGTATTAGTGATAGCCGAATGGGTGAAACTCGGCCTCTCAATCGAGGGTACCGAGGTTCAAATCCCAGGCACGCACCACTGATTTTTCTAAA
>DWTU01001809.1:0-12530 GCA_018251515.1 Cecropterus confusis | reverse complement strand
TGGAGATATCCGGATACAACCTGAATACGATATCCAGTCTCCAAATACACTAAGCTTTCGTTATGCTGAACACGTAATAACGGGGTCTACGGTTCAAGTATGACGTGAAAACTGAACAAAGTACATTTGGATTAGTTTGCGTTGTTTTTCCAAGTTATGATCAAAATTTTCACGAACTTTAAATTATAATTTTAATATTTTGACGACCCGCGTGGCGGAGCGGTCACCATACCGGTCTGACACGCAGTGGGTTCGATCCCCGGCCAGACAGACATCCGAACGATCAGTTTAGATTTCTGTTCTGGGTCTGGGTGTTTGTGTGTCCATGGTACCCAAGACACTAGAGAAAATCCTACTGTGGGGCTATCAGTGTAGAAAACGTTTATGTTTATGTGAGATGATTGCTACGGTTTTGTTGCTTGTCGATGTAAACTCCTAAAAAATGATTCATTAGTCCCCAGTAATCATAGTGTTGTTTATCTCCTATTTTTACGATTAACAACATGCAGAACAATAATTATTATATATACGAATATAGAGTTACAGTTGTTTTTCTAATGTAATTAATTTATTTAAGAAATATAACATATATTTTTTTAAATTTCAGTGTGCGAATTAAAATGATTGCTAGCAACAAAATTATTTTAGTTATAATATATCCTGAACTTAATGGAAATGCTTTAGCAAATACTGTTGTATTTGCCAAAGACACTTGTATGTACATATCAAAAGACCGCTGTATCCGCTTATGTAAATTACGGCTGGATTAACTAGGCATCTAAACTAAGATTGTTTTAACATGGATAAACTCGATAGCGCTAGGCGGCAGGATAACATAATAATAATAATAATAACTCTTTATTCAGTCAAAGTTTGGATTACATAAGATTAAAAGGGCGCCAAATATGGAATATGCCGGTTAATGCGGAAGCATTTGGAAAAATGTATATATCAGTTAGTCATATATCAGTTAGTAGATGTGGACTGAACACGTCGCTGTTGCCACTGTGTTTCAATTTTCATTCCGGAACAGGTGTTGCAGATATGTTTCCGAGAATGAATTGTATGAAAAGGAAACTATATTCTATCAACCACATATAGGATCACGATCTTGCTCACAGCTGGCTATAAGGCCATGCAGCTTAGAACACCTTTGAAGGATGTCCATTCAGCATCTTGCATATAAATGTATATTTTTTTTAACAGAATAAAGTAGTAAAACGAGCATGCGCTCCGTCTGTAAGCAATTTCATATAAGACCTACATGAAGATATATCCTATCTAAAATCGATCACAGATGCGTTGCTCCTTTCGAGGACTGAGATGGTCGCCTCGTAGGACGCGATCGAAGGATTTCAAAGAACATAATAATGTGAGTAACAAATTGATAAAGGGGAACATGTGTAGGTATTTTTAAAGGTGTGTACGAAGTGACTAAGGATTTATACACTGGAAATACTTCTGCGAAGTTATTTTATATGTAATATATATAAAAATATTTTATAAAAAGATTGTCAGAATTGATAGAAGGACTCATATTATAAAACGTTGACATATCAAACATGTATTCAATCCACATAATGATAATTGGTGCCTGTCGTTGAAATTATCCCAAAGCCCATTGAAACCTGTCCCACATCAAAATAGGACAAGAGTTCTACCTGAGTTTGATTACACGTGCGTCGGTTTCCCTTAGGACTAAGTGACATCAACTCAAATAAAATATATACTACTCCTCTAAAATCAGAATAAGCACTAAGCTGTAACTAGTTAAATATGACTGTAATCATGAAATCATATTTACCTCCTTTTACGTGTTTATTTACTTTCAATATGAGATATAACGCACACATTTCCGATGAAACTCAAACGAATTTCAGCTATGGATACCGGACACTTACATATAAGGCGTCTTAATCCTCAGAAGTGGCAACGAATTTGCAATGGAATTCTCGTAGAAACCATGCCCTTAGAATTGGAGTTATGGAGTTGTTTACATGGGCATCATTGACCAATTATCATCAGGTGTGCTGCATGCTCGTTTCGCACTTCAATTATATTATGATATAATAATTATTGTTTGTTATACAGAATCGGCGTCAGTGTTAGTCCACGTGCTGAGTGGGGAGCGACCAGCTGCAATGCAGAGTTCAGGGTCCACGCCGCCCCGCGTCAACCGAGCAGTCCTCACCGCCCTGGCCACAGTCTCCACCATCAACCAACGGCTATCAACACTATTCAAACCAACACACATCATCGCAACAGTTATACCTGTAATTGTTCTCTCAAATGTTTTTATACACTTGATCGAAATCGCTGGTCGCCTCATAAGATACGCCTCTCAAAGATGACCAATTTACAGCAACTTCCAGTAATCGCATTGAAATAAACTGTATAGTGTCAATAATTATCTCTAAGCAAATGTTTGTACGTATATGAGTTTATAAGAATGTTGGATCTTCTTATTGCATGTATTGAAAATACAACGACAAAACAATATTGATACGTATTTAAACCGACTCGTCGTGAGTCGTTAAATTAATTGATGTGTCGTCAATTTTTAATGTAAAAACATTATATTATTTTATATAGGTTAAATTGTAATGGTTTTAAATAAAATAGTGTTTTGCTATACAACAATGCGTTAAGGTTTTCGCTTTAGATTTTGCTGAAAAGCTTTTATAAAAAGGAACAGATATTAATTTCTACAATAATTGGCTTTAAAGAGATGAACGAGGCGCATTTACTTTGGAAGGTTTCATTCTTTAGACGATTATCCATCCTTGATTCTCTTTTGTTTTTCCAGCTAACTAAGCCTCGCGTCTTAATCCTATAGCGAGATTAAGAGCAAATCGATTTCGTTATTCCGATCCTCCATGAACCGAGATTCAATCTAAGCAAGAGGCTTAATCTGTGTGTTACGTCCCTAAGCCTCTCGCCCGTCCCTCTACCACGATATTTGCGTTTGATCATGTCACACTTAAGCGATTGTCTGACTATATCACTACAAAAGGCCTATTGACAATATCTTCCAGTAGTAGTACCAAGATTATATTAGTAAGTATCCAAAGATTAACGTTTTTTCTTTAAAATAAAATTCGCTGAAATTTTTAATCTTAATCAATCGTCACACTAAACAAAATAGGTATTAATAATACGGAATTACTAGTCGTACGGGTACCGGACGAATAATATATACTTATTGGTTCGGGTACCGAATGATTACGACTGCATCTATTAGTCGGGTATTGTCATAATTATTACGTCTCCAGGCAACGTCGACAGTCAACAAGTTACATATAATAAACGGACACTCGGAATAAACATATATTAATAAAAACGCTTGTCTTGACTGACTTACTCATTCATCAGCGCAGTAAACGCTTGTCCTGACTGACTTACACATTCATCAGCGCAGTAAACGCTTGTCCTGACTGACTTACTCATTCATCAGCGTCTAAAACTAAATAACATAAACTACTGGAGATAACAACGTAAATTTCAATTGGTTTCTTTTTTGACGTAGGTACAATTATTCCATCCCTTAGGGGGTTAAATAGGGGTTAAATGTTTGTTTGAAAGTCACCCAATTTTACTACCCTATTTTGAAGCAAGCTCTATGAAATTCAGTATTCAGTTTTCTAGGTAAAAATAAGAAAATACTTATTTCATCGTTCGGAAAATCAAACTCTAACGGTGTAAAGTAGGGGTTGAAATTTATATGAAAGTCCGCAAATTTTTAAGCAGTTTTATAAAACTTAGTATTTAGCTTGCTAAGTAAAAATAATGAAATACATATTTCACCGCTTTTTGAAAATCAACCTCTAACGGTGTAAAATAAGAGTTGAAGGTTTGATTGAAAGACCGTCAATTTGGAAGCGAGTTCTATGAAACTTTGTAGATTTTCTGAGTAGAAATAATATTTGACGGTTTTTGGAATATCAACTCCTATTTACACCCTTAGGGCTTGATTTTCCAAAAACAGTAAAATACTGATTTCATTAAATCTACCGAAAATGTTTATTGATTTTCATAGAGCTTGCTTCACAAGAAGCGGACTTTCATACAAAGTTTCAACCTAGTTAACACCCTTTAGGGGATGGAATATCAGGAAATCCTTTTATAGTGGGTGCCTATGTCAAAAAAGAACCTAACTGCTAAGGTTTGAATATTAATATGTACGTTATTTCTATGATACTCAGACGAATAATAATATGCTTATTTGACCGGTTACTGTACGAATAGGTGCAGCCTTAGCAATAATATGCTACACAGAACGTTTTATTACTTTGTATTAAATCAGTGGACTAATGTATACCATATACATAATATATGTTTATTCCAAACAAAAAATCGATATTAAAGCCTTTTTTTAAACCAAATTTATATATTTAGCAACTACTACCATTTCATTATTTATTAATATTCTGTGAAAGTTTAATACTTATGTACATTTAAAACAATAATACTGAGCGTAGTCGAGCAAGATGTTTCAGTAAATCGATTCCGATATTCAACTATATATTTCATGCTCTATGGCACACAGAAATCAACGATGAAAGATACCAACCAATTCCTTTACGCATCAGTTGATATATCAGTCCTAATACAAACCATTTATATCTATTTCCAACTCCGAGTTACCGGAAATCCTTCCTACGAAATTGTATACACCGAAATCCGTTTGTACCAATCGGAGAGAATTAAACGAACCATTCTAGCAGTAACTGAACCATACACGCAATTAATAAATCATACATATCTACACACAACACACAAAACCATTGAAAGACGCTTTGCTCAAAGGTCGAACATACAGACATTAGTGTAGAATGTTATTTATTAATCAATTCAGCCGTATTCCCTGAATTGCGAGGATCTCAGTTGAGGTCGTATTCCGATGCGGTGGCAGTTTAAGAAAAAAAATTGTAACTGACCATTTGTAAGTGCCCCGTAGGTATATACAAAATAATGACTTTCATTTGATAGTAATTATTAACATTTCATCGTCGATTTCTGAGGTCAGGTCTTACAGTTAAGGTGTTGAAAAATCTTTCCATCAGCTCGAGAGTCAATAAAAAGGTACAAACTAACATCGAAATACTAGTAACACAAACAATTAGCAAAGAATGTTACTCAACCGTGTATCAATTCCGATATCACCTATTAGGCTGCTGTATCTACGAATTTCCGAGGCCGATCCCGTTTTACACAAAGAGCTCGTCGAAGCATACTCACCGCAGGCGACGTGCGGCGTTGAGCTTGAGTTATAGCTGACGTTGCGTGTTTCGAGTTTCGAGATACTTCCTAGGCCGCGAACGTGAGTCATTTTGCTTCTATAAACTTCCAATTAGTAAAGCGATACGGGATTGCCCAAGCTGGTTATTCAAAAGTTATCCAATAATCGGGACATACATGTACGATATTGGATCCATGATAGGTAGAGTGACAACTCTGATAATTACGGACATCATATTACGTTTATTCAGATTTTTGAATTTAATTTAACCTTATCCAAAACTTATAATTATTTGTCTAGACTAAACTGATCAAAACTAAGTACATAGATAAAGACATAATATCAGCTATATATAAATTAAAAAACAGAATCCTAATATTTTTAAACTCTTGCATAGCTTTTATCGCGGGCTTTGAGCGCGACGACCGAATCAAGAAATTCCGTAACGAAAATAAAACCTATCACCCCCACTCCGTCTACCATGTAGTTCGGCCGAACGTTCGCTTAACGTGTGGTACGGCTGTACGAAGCTCGCACGGATCGAGACGAGATGCTCCGAAATCGAACGAATATGTAACCAGTTGTTTGTGAGTTATATTTCAAACTTATGTTTCTTATTTCAGTTAACGATAGGTAAATCATAAATTCAATTCAATGGTTCAATGATAAAAATTTCTGAATAACGTACATGTATTGTAAGATAATAAAAATATTTTAAATTCTCTTTTATTCAATAAAAGAAAACACTTGTTTTCTTATCGGTCACCATGCTCAAAGAGTGTAACTTGAATTAATATCAAAGAAAAAAATATACTACATAAATAAATAAATAATTATAATTGCGTAAGTTGATAAAAGTTCTATGCAATAGCTTTAACGCGGCAGTACCCGAGTGACGCACGTTTTTTTTAATCATAAAATTAGATTATTCGTCAAGTAGGTGATTATTACGTATTAAAATGAATATACTGACCACTGAACTAAAACGACATCGATCAAGCACATAACACATATATGAAACAGCCGTATGTACTACCAACTTGCATTGCTAAATTATCTTTTATTTAAGGGGCTGTTAACTGACATCGCGAGGGAACGTTCCACAGAGTCACTTACTGTACGAGCGATGTAATTACGGTCTAGTAAATTGCAGATGTACCTAGTCGGCGTAAACGTGACTATTTAAGTCCAATGAACAGGAGAATGAGAATTTTATAACAATATCGCTTTCTGATTTGTTGTATATTCGAGGTAATATTCATTGAAATATAAACGGTTTTTACGCGAAAACGAAATAAATGGATTTCAAAGATATTGTTATCAATTTGAAGACGAATGAAGAGTGCATTATTTTTGTAATTAAATTACTTTTCCTTTCCGATCCGGTAGTAGTAGAAAAAATATTGTAAATGACAATTTGTAAGTGCCGTAGGCCTATACAAAATAAAGACATTTCATTTCATAAAATTTGTAATAGAAGTGTCTATTACATTGTATTCTCAAATGAAAAATCTCGCAATCGAGACTTTCTTGTTGGAATGAATCTTCATAGCAACACATCTGTAATCTACTTCATGCGGAAATTCTGTGCTATTGAGGTCACTTCAGAGCCCTTAATCACTCAAATTAGACGGACAAGAACCTACATTACCTCTATATAGGTCCATCTACTACTTACTTAAACTATGTACTTCAATTTCATAAAAAATCAAAATCTGTAAAATCGGTGACTTATTCAGACATCCAATTTATATCAAGCTAAAAGAAAACTCGGCTAGACCTATTTTTGGCGACCTTGTTCCCAATCTTCATACCTTTGTAGGCAGATATGAGCAACGAAAACAGATCACGTTGTGTATATAACTAAAAAAAACAAAATCCTTTTGTTTTTCGTTAAGAAGTTTATGTATTCGAACGTGATACGCCGTGAAATTGTATTTTGCGTATACTGTTATATTTTCGCATTTGCAAAACTTAACGAAACAATGAATGTTTAATTATATATTGTTTTACATATAATTATCTGTTTTAGAATAAGATAACAATTACTATGGTTAGATATACAAACGAATCTCTTTGTTTCCGAGAAATATTAATTAGACATTGTACATAATAGTCGTACTCTGTAAATATTATGTGTAAATAAATGTATTTTTTTTCTCGACAGCCACTATGCGTATAGATAATCACATAAAGAGACCGTGAACATCATTGTCTTTGAATAAATGTAGTTAATGAAAGGGTTGTGTAATAAACTATCAAACGTAGATGTATTAATATGTTACTAACATTTATAAGAATACTGAAATAGAAGTAAAGTTATTGGATATAATTAAATATTTGTTTCATTTAATACCTTGAATCATATTTTTTATGTTTTTATTTGTTGAAACCTGAGATTTTGAAGATTTTATCCAATTTTCAGGGACAGTCAAGCAGTGCAGTGTTAAAGAGACATTACTGACAAAAAGTAAGCTTATTGTCAGTAATGTCTCAAAGGGAACCTTTACTATTAAAAAAAAATGCTCTTAACTTAACATTTTCACGTCAATAACCACTGCTTTTTACGTTATTTATCTATATACTCGTACGTCAGACTTAACGTATAAGAAGTGTAGTATAAAATATCCTAAACGTACCTTAGCGTAATATAAAATTTGGAAGAGGGAGCATAAATAAGAATATTTCTGCAGAGTTTGCAGAACTACATAATAGTGTTCCAACAATCTTCAAGAAGTTTGAAACGACTCTGAGAAGCACTAGAGTTTTTGAGCTTCTCAATAATAATAATGCCACAAAACAAAGTATGGTAATTTGGCCTCAGTCTTTCTCTCTCGTGGATTTCGAGGTTCTAATTTTTAAAATTACATGCGTTATTAGACATTACTTGTTTAAAAGGTGAAGGAAATATCTAGAAATTTAATCGTGAAGAAATTTACAGGCCTGACATTTAAAAAAGACGTGAATTTTATCATTCTACATTTGGCGAGCCTGGTGAACGATGACCTAAATACCTCTTACTCTGTAAGGAGAAGCTCAGTAGTAGGACAGTAATAATCATCCAATATCAGTAGAGTACAAGTCTATCTACACTCTGATGTTTACTATAATCCTTGTCTTCATAATATTTAATGACACGGTTTTATCAAGATTATTATCGATTACAGCTGAAAATCCGGTAATCAAATATCTCGAATGATTTATTTCGGAGCAATCAGCGGAGTGAGTTGGGAACAAACAAAAAGAAATCATTATATTAAGCAATGTCGCGCGAAATCAGGGCAGAAAGATGAAGACGAAATTGTAAGAAGGGGATAAAGAGCCGAAACGGAGCGTATCTAAATGAAAGGAAAAAGAGGAAATGCTGTATTTTCTGCCTATCGCCCCCAGATACGAGTATATGTTCCAGTGAGGGAACATTTAACTTGATGTATGGCGAGGGTTCCACACCCATTCGAACGGTACTTTATCAAACTAGAAACCTATACAACTTTTCGGTTCATCTGAAAAATATTGTTACCGGACTAGTAATAGAATATTTCTCTCAGCATGTTGTGGTATACAAGGACTTATTTTTATGAATATAGGATAAATTACTGACTATTATCATTCATATTTTTGGTTTTTGTATTCGTAGTCAATGACGTTAGTAAACATAAACCGTTCATTTTTAGGATGTTACTTTTTGGTACTCACACTTTCATATTATTCGCTAATAAAGTGATATACAGTGTATTTGTGTATAATGTTTAGGAGTTATAATCTATATATTATATCAAAACGTCCGCTGCATAAAAAGTCGTTATTTACTGCGGGTATCTGCACCGAACTAGATATAATTATATGTAGGTAACAGTTTCCGTAAAGCTCATAATACTTTGAAAATAAAACAATATAATCTTTAAAAAAGTACAGCCGTTTATATCACTTATAACAAGTAAAAATATTTAAATAAAGTGTTAGGTTAGTAAATAGTTTAAAAGTCGGTCAACATATTGTAAGTTAAATTTAACTTAAAACGATGAGATACATACAGTACACTTCAAATAGGATCAATTACAGAATCTACCCTATTTGACTTCAATTGCAGTCCAATTGTAATTCGCTTATTTTGAGGACCACTCAAGACTAAGTAAGAATGCTTAATAAGTGTATTCTGCAAGTCAGAATACAGCAACACTGGACACTACTGCTAAATGGCGGAAACATCTGTGTTCCTACCACCGGAAGTTTTTACCACCTCTAAAACTATTTTCTGCCTTTAACAATAAATAAAAATAAATAGAAACGCTTTGAATTACAGTTATTCAGTTATTATTCGGGTCAGGGCAGGATATCACGAAAACAATGCGGTTGTAAACAGGGACAGTAAACACAATTTCGTATACATTTACATTTTCCCTATTGGTGTCACAGCTGTCAACAGTGGTGATGACATATATTTCCTGGTTGATGGCAAAGTGCTTTTTAGATATTTTGTTTACAAATAGTTGATAACACTTGATATTTGGTTAACTCTATTCAAAGGGTTTATACAGTTACCAGGTCATATTGGAGACTTCGAAAATATTGTAAAGCTGTATTAACACACTTTTATTAGATTTATCGATGTAATCATCATATAAAAATACGGAAACGATTAATTTAAACCTATTTTATTTAAAATTTAGAGTAAAACTTCTTTTTTAAGCTATTGTATAGCTTTTATGGCGGGCTTTGAGCGCGGCGACCAAATCAAGAAATTCAATAACGAAAATAAAACCTAACACGCCCCACTCCGCCTACCATGTAGCTCGGCCGCGCGTTCGCTTAACGTGTATGTATATGGAACGCCTGTATGAAGCATAATTGAATAGAAATATATAATTAAAAAATAGAATTGAAATAGAATTTGAAAATTAATAATGATCCACAAGAATCCATAACAAAATATGAGACCACCATTGACTCGGTATTTTCCAAATATTTAGAGGATATCAAGTCTCAAACTTATGTTTCTTATTTTAGTTACCATAAACCTATAGTTTCAATGACAAAAATTCCTGAATAACGTACATGTATTGTAGGATAATAAACATATTTTAAACGATATTAACTTCTCATTTATTCATTAAAGAAATAAAGAATGTTTTCTTATCGGTCATCGCGCTCAAAAAGTGTAACTTGAAATAATATAAAAAATACTGCATAAATAATTGCATAAGTTGATCAAAAATGCTATGCAGTAGCTTTACAGCGGCAGTCCCCGAGTGCCGGACTTTTTTTTCGCTACGATACACCTCGATATGAAACAAATATAGAAGTAAGTAAATTGATACATAGGTAAATCAGATAGAACTTTGTAACATGTACTACGTGATGCTTCACTCAACTATGTATTGAAATATATAATAATGCTACATACACTACTTGAATTCCAATTGAGTTTGTTTTGTTTTACTTATATACCTAATTTTCATTTCAAGGTACCCATAGTATTCTTTTTTATTTCATTAAGGGTTTCCATAAAAAGGCCTAAATAAGCTATTTGCTGACTTTTCAAGATTAGTTAATTAATATGAATCAATTAAATCAATTAAATTTAATATTTTAAAAGTAAATCTAAATAACGATTAAACTCGAAGGAAATTTAAATATCAATCAAAATTAAAGTTGGAGAAATAATTAATTTGTTAATGAAATTACTCGGATAACGTGAAAACTGTAAGAGTTTAGAGCAATGTTTCAATTAGTTACGTAACAAACGCTAAACAAACGTCTACTCTATTAAGTTACATAATAAATTCGCAGTGAAACTGCCGTATATGTAAAGCAATCCAAATTAACGTTTACAGGTCAACTTGAAATCCGATTCCCAATTACAGTATCCGCCAATTGCAACGTGATAGCACTCGATATAGCGAATTATGTGTTTAAACAGAGCAATACTCGATATATTCGAATAAGATGTTCGATGCAAGTGGCACATACATTCCATCTACACTGATGATCCTAAATAACAGATGTTCCGAACTAAATTAAAGATTAACTAAAATAGTGTTAGATTTACTTATTTAAGGTGGATCTTTCATCATTGGACTGTTGTGGTAACATCACCTTACGATAACAGTCTTAAGTGTGTTACTCTGATTACAAAGATGAAGTGAGGGAGAGGCTGTTTAGATGGTAGAACTCTTTTTGGTTCGACTCCGAAAGCACCACTGCCACACCTATTTCTGCCTACTATAGTGTTATGCATTGCTGTATTCTGGTATAAAGGGTGGGGTAAAGGCGTTATAACTATTCGAGGCGTTCGAACTTAGTCTTAAAACCATTTGCCTTTTTTTGTTCTCGAGGGGAAAACCTTCTAGAGGTATCCGACGCCGTAGGAGCGACGCCAGGTTATGTGGGATTTTTACTACACTAAAACCTCCCAGTGGAACTCCCGTCCTCGGCGCTGCGATGGACTCCGAGATGTCCAAAGAAACATAACCGGTGTCTTCTGGGGTCGTTACAACGGTATGCGACCTCTTATGCGACATATCCGGCCGTCCTTGCCGGGGTCACCTGGCTGGACGATTGAGCTCCTACTTTTGCCGCCCATAACCCCGAAAGCCCCTTTATAGCCCTATTCTGATCCCGGAACTACAGGGACGTAGAACCGTTTACGAACCTGTTAAAATCTATTATTATTATAGAAATATGTTACCTCAATAGTTACCTCTATTTTTAAACTGTTGGTAAATATAGGTGACCAATGATTATGAATATAACGGCTCCAGTATCCACTTATAAAAGATATTGCACGCTCATTTCCTACTTTATTATCATAAAACGCAGTCCATTACGCTACCACAATCTTCCAATGAGCGTAAATACGGTGTATTACAAGAGAATTTCTGTTAACATGCCAGAATTATGTTGAAATTATCAATATGTTACGAAGAGCGTGTATCGAAATGATTCTCGCGTTTTCACTTAATTTACGCTAGGCAAATACGAAGTATAGTTTTGAATTTATGATCCATGTGAGAGTAATATTTTGCTAGGAATGTTATTGGATGGATCCATCTACCGTACAAAGTAAATGTTATACGACATATTACCATTATTGCTTATTTTTCTTTTACGTTACAATACAATGGCTCGCTTATTACAAATATTACATACATGTGTGTGTACATATTATATATATAATAATAATAATAATAATTGTTTTATTGCGTTTTAACACATGCATCACAAAAAGGTACAATAATAACTTAAAACTAACTTAAGGCAAATGGAATTGACTCAGCTTTTGCTGACAAAG
>DWTU01001808.1:0-12532 GCA_018251515.1 Cecropterus confusis | reverse complement strand
AATTTGTACTTGGCATGTATTTTATGCCACGTGAAGCGGGCGGGTAACGGCTAGTAATTAATAAATAAAATTTAACATCAACTTGGTACTTCAAGGACTTAAAAAAAAACTAATATAATCTTACAATGTATTAACGTGAAGTCAGTTACCTAACAAAGCAGCGACTGTGAAAGCTAAAACAACTATCTAAACTTTACAGATAGCAAAAGCTAAATCTAATGGAACTAAGTTTTGACACCAAACAAGTTACTTACTCTTTATCTCCCGGCGTATGTATGTGGCATACGGCATGTGTACGTCGTAATCCACATCCATTCTTGTTCATTCGAATGTAAGGATTAAGTTAATTCAACGGACAGTGATACATAAAAATGTTTCATTCTTAATTAAGTCTATGAATGTCGAGTACATTTATATATAAATGTACTCGACATATATAACCGAATATATATAAACCTAATTTCGCTCAGCGCTGAAGATACGCGAACATGTGAGATTTTTGATATATATACAACATAAAACTTACACAACAACAACAACAACAAACTAAATAATAAAACTAATACAAATGAGCAGATCTAGAATTTTCGTTCGGGAGGTGCAATTTGAGTGCTTTTGAGCTTTTGAGCCCAGCCAAGAGTACGTTTAAAAATGTTATAGCCACAAAAAAACTAGGGGTTTTCTGATACAGAGGTAGTTGTCTTTTAGATTTTAGTGTGGGAGGTTAGGCTTCTGTATTTTCATTAAGATTTTGGGAGATGGCATGAACCCCTGCCCCTTAACCCTCTTGGTTTTAATTTCAATTTCATTATAGAGCTGGAGCGACTGTATTACCTACGTTTGCCCCTATTTGCCCTCTAATAAGCCTTAGACGGGCCACAGTGTTTCAGACTGAGATAATAATAAATGAGATATAGATAAGTACATCAAGTTGGAAACTAATTGACAAATATTTAATAAAGCAAATTGAGTACTTTAGCAGGCTTATACACGTGTCTAATTAAACTGCGACGGTTATTGTAGGATTTTTTTAGAAAAAACCCTCAATATTTTAAGAGATGAGCTGTATAAGAACCTTGTGTGGCAAATAATTTTCGCTCCTAAGGCAGCAATTACAATGCTTGTAATAACATGAATAAAGTGCTTAATTATAACAATATATTACCCTCAGCGCTATTTTACAGCGGTAGAAATATATTTTGAATTCAACCACGTATACCTACATAGTTTTATACAGATTTTTCCACATTGTATGTAGTTTTACTCTAATAACCCCAAAATCGTCAAATATTCTTTGAAGGCTCGTAGCTATCTTTCATCAATCCAGTTAATAAAGGCATAATAGGCTCTCGTAGAACTTAATAACATGCACAGAATCGTCTACGGCGCTACGATCACATCATAAATACAGAATCAATACAAGTAAACAATCAACGTAAACGTAGTACATTCGTAGCACCTAAGCCAACAGCTACGACTCTATTGTAACACTCTCGTAGTATCACATACTGTAGTTCCCTCAAAATTACAGTATAACTCATTGCATGCGTAACACCTGCAGTTATGCCTTAATAGTATTGTCTCTGTCTAACGTTATAGCGAAATAAAAAAATATATAGTCAATCTAATGTTCTCCGTGAAATGTAAATTCTACCAGTGCGACCTGGGCCTATAAAAAGCAAATGTTATATCGTTTGTACTGAACATTCTATTAAAATAGTAGCCCTGCCCTTCGGTTCCACCCACGTTACCGTTTGATAAAGTAAAATTTAATGAAATAAAGACTTACTTTTACCTCAACGGATCACAAATATATTTTTAGTTTTTTGAATTAAATTCAATAATTTTGGTTTAAAGCGATTTCAAACATACAGACAAAAATTTTAAAGATGTTAATATTTCTATTATTACTTCTCCAAACTCCCTTTTTTGCAAACATATGCAGACACGCAGGACTTTGATGATTATTATATATACGGAATTTAGTTATATATTCAAAGCTTTTAAAGTTTGGTTTATTTTAGTTAATACTTCAAAGCAATCAAAAACACGACCTCTAGACAAGAATATTTTGTTTTAATTACAACATAAATGCAAAGCCTCTTTGACGAGCTGATACTTTTAGTAAAATATCATTAAGCTTTATGGGTCTGTTCCTTAATTAAAATATTAGTCGCGTTAAATTTAAAGCAAGCAAATTAAAACCTAACTATGGAAGCCATTTTATGAGAGGCCCTTTGAACCCTTATCAAAATGAGCAGGGAGATCATGATTTACTGATGGTAGATAGGCTCAATTAACGTCAAACACTATTAAGAACATTCAGATATCTACCCTTGTGATGTTTAGGTACTATCTAAGTACAGCAACTAATGATTAGCTTTCTTTGACTGCGGGAGCACCGTTGCCACACCTGTTTTGGAATATGACAGTAAGATTGAGTTGTTGTGTTTCATTTGAAATGGAGACGGAACGGACGGAGGACGGACGAGAGGACGGAGGACGGACGCCCACTTTCAGGAGGCCTCTTAACTTAGTCTTCAATAGTAGCAATGCGTCTTTCGTGTGTTTAAATAAGTAACAAAATGGCTTAATAAAGAGCTTACAAAATGATGAACATTTTTAAAGATTTAGAATTAATATAGTCTTGATTAACGCTCGTGGGATCCACATACAGAAGTTAATTTCGAGAGATACTCGTAAATGCCCTTTCCACAAAAGATCCTTCAGTAATAAATAATTACCTCAATCCCGAACTGCGATCGCTGGGACTAATGACCTAATAATGTTACCCGATATTTGGATATTATATTGTTACGTTGGTTTGACTTCTATTAACTTTTGGTTATATTTATATAAGATTGAATGGTAAGTGATCACTGCCGCCCATGGACATCTGGACATTTAATAAAGAAGAGAGGCTCTAACTGAAGTCTTAGTTGCGCTATTACTCCCGAGACTAAGATAGTCGCCTCATATGTAAGTGAGCAAGCAACCACACTCTTCCAACGAAATGCCACGGGTAAAAGTCCAAAAGTTTTGTTCTGACACTTTCCCAGTCGGACCATATTCATTTTACTCTATTTTATTTAATTTACTTTATTTATATTTATAGTATCTTGCAAAAACCGGATCTTCTATTTATATGTTCATTTTTATCTGAATTGTGAACTAGATACATATACGATACAAACAAACAAACACTTTCTACACTCATAGCCCCACAGTAGGATTTTCTCCTGTGTCGTGGGTGTAATGCACACAAAGACGAATACACAAACACCCAGACCCAGAACAGAAATCTAAACTCTACATTCAGATTTCTGTCTGGCCGGGGACCCGAACCCGGAACCCACTGCGTGTCAGACCGGTATGGTGACCGCTCCGCCATGCGGGTCGTCAAAACTTATCGTCGTCGATACTTGCTATTTTAGATTCATATTTAGACTACAACAAGTTATACAATAGTACGACTGTGTATCTTGTGCAATGGCACTTTTCATCTTAATTTGAAGATATCTTTACGCTACCGATGGTCTCAATTCTATCGACACCCTAAGCTACACTCTGGTTTACTCTTTAGTTTGTGTTAATGTAAGAGTCGTTATCGCTGAAGGTTATCCTTAGCCACACTAACTAATTATGAATTATCATAAGTAGTAACACACACTCAGATCTAGAACATAAATCTCTATTTTCAGCATCAACTTACAACATCTAAAGTAAAATTTATGCATGATGCACAATTAAACAAAGCATAATTATTTTTTACCACATTTTATTCATGCTTCATGCATACAAATATTAATGAATAATACCGCCACTAAGTGACCTTTGCCAGACACGGTCATTTCAGTCGGATTATTTTATTCTTAACATATTCATTAAGAAAAATGACAGAAATCTTACTTTTGTAGCTAGCAAAGTGAGGTAATTTGAGAGATAAATGTTCAGCATTGAAAGCTTTTTGATGTCAGCTAATTATCACGGGTCCAGACCTCATTCGCTCGTAATGACGCCTAATCATTTCGTCGCACTTTCTTCTTACGCTCGTAGACGATTGCTACGGGTCGAAGCAATTATATTCCATTAGCTTTTTTTCATTTGCGCCTTTATACCATAACCATCAACCCATTATTGTCCCACTGCTGGGCACGGGTCTTCTATCAGATTGAGAGAACTTCAGGCCATAGTCTGTCACGCTGGCCAAGTGCGAATTGGTAAACTTCACACACCTTTGAGAAGTTTATAAAGAACTCACAGGTGTGTAGGTTTCCTCACGATGTTTTTTTTTGAAAGCAGATGAATATTTATTGTCAACGATTCCATACAATTGTTAAACATATTTTTAATATAAGTTTCATAAGGTTTAGTGCATAACATCATCCTACTTTTTGTAACTCATAAGTTCTTAAATTTTATTGTCGTAAATTTTATTTATTTATTTTGTTCCATTAGTAAAATTTAGTTTTACTCTGAAGAAACATATCGTAATCTCTATGTAGATTTCGCTCTTTCTTTATAAAGCTGAAAACTACTTTTCAGCTAAGTCGCAGGTTATCAGTTCTACGAGGCCTACATTAACACAGCCAGACGGCTGTCCAGCCCTTTGTCTGTCCCTAAACACCCGGATTTCGTTTGAACCGCACATTCGCTTTACTAGAATCCTTATCTGTACATGAATTTATTCCAGCCACAAAGGTAAAGGATATCGTAATCTATTTGAGCTTCTTATAAAGGTTTTGTGCTCTTTAGTCAAATCAAATAAAATAACGCTATCTACAATCGTAGTTATATATTTTGTTCGACGTCTTTCGACTTATTTTTGAGACTGCGTATTTATCTCCCGTAGGAATACCGTTTGTGTTTCGCCGTCAATGTCTGTAGTCCCCACAGATTTTGTTGAGTCAAATATATTTAGTTATCTTTCAGATCAATAAATGAATCTGAGTTCCATGCACCTTAAAGTTCCACTGCTTGGCATATACCTTGTCAACGGCTTCGAAAAGAACCACTCCCTGTCTTCCAGAAGATCTAGAAGTAAATCTTCTGGAAGACAGGGAGTGGTTCTTTTCAAAGCCGATACCAAAAAGCACAAAATGTCAGTAGCTTCCATAAAATATTTTATCATAAATTTAAAATAATGTTGTGTTATAAATCCACCAGTATTTGTGGATCATTTAATGAAAGCTAATAACGACATGTGGGTTCAGACATCGTATGATTACGTTCAAATCAGCTCGACTGAGGCCATAATCGGCTCAAATAAAGTCAAATGGTGGACGAACAGTAATAACATAGACATGTTGTTAACGTAGGGTTGGCAATATTAATCACTAGCTATTTGAATAATCTTTGTATCAAATAGTAATCAATGACGTAATAGTAAATAATAGTATATCAATCTCGAGGGTGATTCAATTCCGGTAGCATCACCGCCACACCAATTACTGACTACCAATAGCAGGTTTAAGCGCTACTGTGGTATAATTTGAAGAGATATCTGAGTATTCGAACTAGTCCTTAGGTGTAGCAACACATCTGGAGGCGACCTTAGACAGGTCTTATCTCATCTAGGGTTGATTACAGTATGTGGGTAGCAGTGGCCACTTACCGTCAGGACTCCAAGGTCTGCAACCTAAATTTGAATGAAATTGTTATCAAAAATGTAATGATAATTTGGCGACGGAATTACCGCACCCTATGTTTCTAGTTATTTTATGGTGATGTTAACAGTAGCCAACCCTACAGTCTTCATATGATGTTTCAAATGTTTCCATATGATATCATAATAATATAATATTGTCACATGATTGCGCCATACGTAGCAGGGTAATCATACAGTCGGATGGCAATTCCTATAGTAATAAAACAAATGCGATGACAAAATAATTTAACGATAGAATTATCTAGTCATAAAACATTATATAAGGCCACAAATAAATTATGGCGGCATTTCACTCAATCCTACAGTTGACTATGACTAGTTACTACGACTACAACGGATACGATACGCAGTTTTCATTATTTTCTTAAATTATAACCGCGTATCATGTGTGCCCGTTAAAATACTCGTTAAAATGCGCGAAAACCATATTCTAAAATCATAGCTTACGTAAATATTTATTTTAAATGTTCTAGAAATACCAAAATGGCTATCACAGAAGCAACATTCAAAAATCAAAAAAATAAAAATGTTTTTATTTTATCTCCACACAAATTACAATCTTTTATTTCAAGTAACATAATATTGTAAAACTTATCAACTTAGCTATTGTAATACGTGGGCGATCTGGTGTTCATACTAAGAAAAAGCCTGCACACCAGCAGCAACATTTCCTCTTTGAGCTGCAAATAATAAAATATTCACAGCCGCAACACAGCTTTTGTTATTTCACCAGATTAATGGCAATGCATTTTTAAACAAAGCTTGTCTCCAACACTGATGTATGTTGTTGCAGCTTGTGCGGCAGACACTACGATTTGTGGGCAGCTTTAAACAAGTTATGACACGAGATTATTACAGGAATAATGTCGTGAATAAAATCTGTCGAGAGACACGGTAGTATTTGTCAATAGCTGGTAAATTTTGTCATAAGAAAAACTAAAGAATGAAATAAATTTTTTTTTTAATATTTGTTACTCTTTTAAAAGCTTTTATCGCCTATATAGTATTAACAATTTTTATATATTAATTAAAATAAATAGAAAATATACACCCGGTAGAAATTACTATTTTCTATATATTCTATTCATCGTAATTTCATCTAAAATAAAATATATCTCTTACTAATAAAATGAATGAATAGGAACAAAAGGAAAATTTTGATAATCTTAAGGATGCAGTTACAAATTTTATATAAGTTATTGTTATAAGTAATTGTATTTGTGATTGTTTGTGTGTGCATACGTGCGTGTTTGCGAGTAGGGGTGTGAGTGTTTGTGCGTGTGTGTAGGCGTATATATGCGTGCGTCTTTGTACGAGTGGTCCCAGTTTGAAAGATTTAATATTTTTATTCCAGAAACTCGTCAGCCCAGACCCACTCATTATGACTAATAAATTAATTGAGGGGCGAATAAAAATATTTCCACTTTGTTTTATAATACACATTCATTGGACCCTGTTGTACGTAATAAATAAGGTTACTAGTTTAAGTTGTAAACAACACGAGCGCTTCAGCCTCAGTGATGTAGCGTGGATGCATTTGTGTGGCTGACAATGATGTGTTGGAGAGCTTTAACTTGCACCGAAAATGTATTTACACTAGAGACACGTTCAGCGTTAATATGAAATTTAATTGCATTGTTACTATTATTGTGTAATTTAAACTTTATCTATAACTTTAAATTCATGGAATTGGATTTTGGTTCAATATTCAATTTATTACAATAGTATGAAAAACTGCATAAAATAATCAAAGACATTTGCAAAAAAATATCCAGTTTAAGTATTTATTAATAGTTCCGTATTTATAGCCTACTTCAGATAAAATCCACCTTGAATTTGCATGCTCATTTGCTATTTTAATTTAGTTAAAAAAATACATCCAAAAAGCTTCTGGTTTAAGTATATTAAGAAAATGATAAAATTCTTATAAATAAGGATGGATTTCGTCCCGGACTGACAGTCTGAGTGTCAGTGGGAGTGTGCCCGAAAGTTTAGTGCTTCACCAAGAAAGGTGTATTCATTATATTTTGACTTAAACGACTCGGACGCGAGTCTAAAACTAAAAAGAGTCGATAACTGAGTATTCATTTCAGAGTCGAGTCTTTTAAGCTTAAGTTGAATCACATTTATAAAACTTAAAAGACTTTCATCACTAGATGCAGCGGAACGCGCGTAGAAGACTATCTTCCAAGTAATTCTATGCTTAATTAAGAATTAATTAAGAAACCATCAATATTAAATTGCGTAGCGATGATCCTGTGGGTATGAATAGGTACGGATGTTATGACTTGATGTATACTTTTGTCCTTAAAGTGTTTGTGTCCTTAAAACTCTTAGGCTTTACGAGTATTTTAAGTAAGGATAAGGAAAATTACGGTGATGATTTTAAAAGATATAAATATTATATCTACGTCAATTCATTATTGTCCCACTGCTGCGCACATGTCTCCTCTCAGAGTGAGAGGAATACAAGCCATAGTCCACCGCGCTGTCAATAGTGCGAATTGGTAGATTTCACACACCTTTGGGAACCATTGATTCAGAGAAGTTACAGACGTTTTAACGCCAAGTGTTTCTGAACTGAAAAACAAGTAATAATTTATTTCTAATTTCAAAATGTTCAAACCTCAAATTGACAGGTACAGTTAAAACCATAAGTCTATCATTACTGCTCAAATATTGTATATATAACCCAAATGGATTTTGAGTTCACAAATTCATGTATGTCACGTAGAGCGAATATCTGAGTTTAAATTGATGACATCGGATTTAGGTCACTAGGAGAGATAGAAATATGTTAATGCTACTTTCAAGACGTATGGAAAATTGATTTACTTTTGAGAGTTAGTTTTAAGCATGACAGAGGCATTTTGTCTACTAAAACTTTCAAAATTACGAACCTATTAAATATTGAATAGCTGTTGAGTAACAAGGTCTGTCTAAACAAATATTTATTAATATAATTGGAATATTACTGTAATTACGAATATTCACTTTCGTTTTATTTACATTGAAATAAGCCCGCATTTGGTCTTAATTTCTGATAATAGTAAGATCAACCCGAATAATATAACCACGCTATACATTAGGCTAATATAATTATATCACGGTCGCCTAGGTGAAGACGATTGACACAGAATCCACTAGTCCTCAAGGGTAGCAAAATATTTATAGCCAACTTCACGTAAAACCAATGTCATACTCATTAGGTTGATTACAAATATCATAACGATAGGGGTTCCAGACGTCCAAAGGTTGAATGGCCTTGAGGAATTGAATCATGTAACTTTTTCGTTTATGAGATAGAAGCAACAAACGCCTGCAATCCACCTGATATTAAGCAGTCAATGTCACTCACAAACGTAATATAGAAAAAACAGGGTTTTAAGCCACTACACCACACCATCACAACGATTTTGAATGTCAGGCCCCAGTTGTGGGCTGGGCGTCCCAACTGATGTGAATAAAACTCGTCTTTCAAATGATTAAGACTGTATTTTGGAGAACGACCAGCGTGTACACCTTCAGAGCGATCGCGGATGAGTGGTAGGTGCGTGAAGCGGGTCCCCCGCCATCCCCGGCTTGCCGCATGTACCGCGCGAAGTAGATAACGCAGTAACACAGCACAAGATATGCTTCATGCTAAAAATAAATGTGGAAGATTGGAAATGTGGAGCCAAAAATGAAGTTATTCAACTAAGTTAAAAATGAGTACGTATGCACGTATAATGCCTTAGAACGCTGTTCTAATGTAGAGAATGTAGTATACATTCTCTACATCAGAACAGCGTTCCCCCGCTAATTTAAATCTAATAAAAGTTGTGGCAATGCCTTCGCAATAGAATTACTTTGTCTACCACCTTAAATAAACATCGTTGCACACATTTTATAAAACAATTTCAAACATTTACCCTACAATTTAATTACGAATTGCTAGTGTCATAGTGTAATAGAATACGGTTGTAGTTATGACATGCCGCGGCCCCAGAGATCACTATTACTAACTCTAAAATATCATTATGTCCATTATTATAGAGATACACAATGACGTATGTAAATAAGACCCAGAATTTGAATGTGTAATTGCCCGTATGATATTACATACACATACGAGTATGTTACATAAGCATAACATATGTATCATATGAAATTCATAGGTATTAAAGCGATATTCTACGCTATGCTGTGACATTCGATAGATCTTTGTTTCAGTCTTTCTATCTGTATTAGGTTAGTTTACAGTTTTTTTAAATAGGTTCGTAGGAATTACAACTTTTCTTGAACCGGTGAACACACTGTCGGGCATTTAGATTATCTGCGCTATGACGTCATATATGACGTAAAGAAATACAAGAATTCATAGTTTATTACAAAAACATTTTCTATTAAACAATAGTAAGTTATTTACCTATAGTATAGTATATAGTAATATAGTATATAGTACATTATTTTTTCTTAAAAGTATGCAAAGTACGTATTATAATCAATCATCAATAGTTACAGCTTTGCTTCTACTTTGATATGATACTGCCCATGATTTTGTTTAAGCTGTAGATGGATAGAAATGATGTCTACAAAGACACTACTACTCCTCGCTTTTATTTTTACCCGACTGCGTCAGAAGGAGGGTTATATTTTTCGAGCGTATGTATGTTTGTATGTATATCCATTTTTTTACGTACTGATACACAGTACGTAGTGTCGACTTCGTTATGTAAATTATTATGACACATTCAGAGTAGGTTTATTAGCATAAAGTACCTATCCCGTGAACGCAGACCCAATTGATATTCTAGAATTCAGGTCACATACGAACTAGACCCAGACGGACTCACGGAGTGATCAATTGAATGACATTTAGTTTGAGTATAGTATGGTTTGGGACGGTCTCAAATTGATTAGGTTAGAGTTGGACTTACACGGGTACTAACGTATTGGAAACAAATTAAAAGTATGCGAACAGACATATAAATAGAAAGTGAAATTGATTCTTTTCAGTAAGTGAATATTATATCCGAATGCGTCAGAAGGAAGTTTTTTTCCAACAATATCCTGAGAAAGATTAGTGATAGACTTGATTATAAATACATAAATCGCTGGAGGTGTTTATATGAAATATTGTAAATAAACTTTAAGTGCATTTTGTTTCTCTAGTTAAATAATAATTATTATTATTGAAACATGTGATGTATTAATCTCTGTGTTCAATATAACTCGTATATATTTAGAACATGAATATATATGAATGGATCATAACTACGACTAAAGTAAATTAACCCGCTTGCACGCCAATTGTGTTGCAATTAACGCAGACAATTCGTTTGTAACGCGCAATTTTGTGACCTACGTATTTGAACACGCAGTAGCGTGTTGATAAATTCTTAAAAAAACTGTCTACACAGTACCGAGTGCTAACATTAAAGTAGCCATCTTCTGACTTGTGACTTTTTAATACGGTTCAAGCATTGGATTATACAATTTGAAACGAGTATTAACACGGAGTTGAATAATTTTACTATAGAATTTCGCCGTGACCACGATCTATGAAATTGAAACGATATATTGGAAGAAAAAAAGAAACACACAACGGGTGTACTCGTATAATAAAATGAAGTTTAGATGTTAAATGGTTTCTGCTGCACTGAACCTTTTTTAACTAACAATAAGAGAGGTGACTAATCTGTATGTGGTACATTTAAACTTCTGTCTTCTGAACCGAATAGTTAAGTAAAAGTTTGGATGTGCTAAAAAAATTACAGTTACAATTATTTTACATATATAATATATATTAAAGTGCTTTAAAGGGGTCTGTTTTTGCACTATCATAATTACTGTCATTTTAATGTTAATTTTAATTTCTTTATTTTCTTTGTTGTTTTTATAGTTGGTTAATTAAATTGTGAAAGGTAATCTTAGGTAATGAAAATATTTTATGTATTTGTATACTATGGGTTACTGTTGCCTGAAATAAAGAAATAAATTATTATTATTAGTATTATAAAAAATATTCAACTTAAAAGCATCCTACCTAGTGAACTATACAAGTGTTAATCGTTTTTAAAATTCAAGTCTGAACGAAAGAAAATAAATACATTATTTTTATTGTTGTGATACGGAACCCTCAACACGTAAGTTTGACTCTCATTTGGTCGGCTTTTATTATATTAACATCTATAAAGTAAGTTAATATGAACATCGTATAAACTTTATAGCTCTTCGTGGCTTTTAGTGTCTTATGATGAAACCTTTCATTTTTTTATATCTACAATAATCTTGTAGTCCATTTGCATAAAATCTCTTTTACTTTTAGGCTTCTTTCGTACATTTATTTAATATATTTATAATAAAAAGAAGTTGCAAATTAGCATGCAGACCCTCTGTTTTTGTTACCGTAAAGTTTGTTTATGAAACCTTAAAATGTGGTACAAAAGGCAGACTTAATGCTAGTAACAATCTCTACATAATATAGTGTCATAATTAACAATGTTATCAACAAAGTCATATAAGTTTTAGTGAAGTAATAAATGTTTGTTTATTTTTTTTCGTGTAAATAAGACTTAACACAACATCACGTAACTCGAGTTACGCAAAATTTTAATCAGTTTTAGATATTGTAACTTTAACTTTTAATTCGACTCCTACAAGTTACAGACTGTGATTCTATGCATAAACTTCGTTTTAATACATTTTTCGTCTTATATAAGCAGTAGAAATAAAAGGTATTTGATAGTGATAGCCGATTGGTTGTGACTCTGTATCTCAATCGAGGGTCCGGGGTTCGAATCCCAGGCACGCACTACTGATTTTTCTAAAATTATGTGCGTATTAGAAGTTAATTATCACTGCTTTACGGTGAAGGAAAAC